>OMKP01047143.1:0-13169 GCA_900302375.1 Bathygadus melanobranchus | reverse complement strand
CCCATATTGTCTGTCAGTGAAGAGTAGACTCACGATTAAAAAAAAACCATACAATACCCGTGACTCAGCCGGCTACATTATTAATCCCCATCTCTATGGGCCTCTGTTCTCTTTTCAACATTGAACCGGAGATGAATCATCGCCCACCTGGTTGTCAATACGACCGTTCTCACCGGTCTGATATCAGCTTTCTGAATCTAGGTGTCGCCCAACTGTTGGTGCAAACCATTTCACCCACTGGAACACACCGACGTGTCCAGGTGTTATTGAGAGACGAGGACCGGGTTACACGGGTCGTTGTGTGTGGGTTTCTTTTGTGTACGCTGTGTCCTGGTAGGGAAAGCAGAGTTGTGGTTCCTGGTCGGTACGTGCGTTATGTGTCTTACCTTCCTGGAGTTGTAACGACGCAGACTTGGGAGGTTCCTGGGTTGAGGACGTATATGTGTGTGTTTTTAGGACTTTATGGACTACAATGCGACGCAAATATGAAGCTATACAAATGTGAACGTTTTCTTCCTGTTCTTTTCCATTCAAAACACCGCGTTTCCATTTTCTGTACTCTCGATATTATTTCAATACACACATTTGAATATGAGCAGCGTCAGCAGCAGCGATGTTCGGTGTTTACAAAAAGCAGTGCTCTGCTGCACTTCTGCAATCATCTGTGACAGATGTCTCTCATTTCCTCTTAGGTCCAAGAGTGCCATCCATGGCTGTTTTAAGCAAGTCTCAAGTTGGAGGCTTAAAGCACAACGGTTCCCCCGTTTAAAGGGATTGACCTATACTGGAAAAGTGAATTGTCGGTTGATTAAAGTCAACTTGGGAACCTGGCTAGATTTTAGTGTGGCTGCCCCTGTTTGTCTGTTGGGACCCATTCTGTTGAATGGGAACTATGCATGACATCACGGCCCGGTAATAGTTTAATAACAGACTGCTTTCGGCTGCGGTTGCTGCCCCTGCCTTGCTTGAGGTTTGCGACTGTGTGTGTTTAGCAGGGGTCACGACCCCCGAACTCCCCAGTTCAAAAACCCCATTGTTGTCATGTTTTTTAAAATGTGTTTGCTGCCTTTTGTTACAAAAAACAACATGTCAAAGGTACTGTTGATAAGCTATCCTGCCATTGTTAAGTTGGGCTGAAGTGTCAAGCAAGCATCAGAGGAACGGGCTCTTCCACATCTGTGTGTGTGTGTAGACCCCTCCAGGTTATTCTCCGTGGTACATTCCGACCAGCATATTTCTGAGCCGTTGACCCCTGACCTCTACAGCCATAAACTGGAAGACTACTCTGACTACGTTGGTCTCGGCGCTCTGTCAACGGAATATTCCAACCGCTGTTCTGTTTAGCATCAGGAAAGGATGGTGTTTATTTGACCATTAAACATTTTTAATGTTGAGCGCTTTCTGTCCCGTCTATTATGCACAATAGTCCGGTCTATAAGATGATGATGCATTTTTATGTCCTGTTTTTGTTCTGTGTGTCATGAGGTCTGGGGTGGGGAGATCGCCGAGACGCTTAAAGATCAACATTGACACACAGGTTGAGGACAGAAGCACGAGCAGGTTTCACATGTCAGTTGAGATGTTCACGAGAGATGATGGGCCCTCAGCAATGGTGGAAGAAGTGTCTTTTACTTAAGTAAAAGTAGTAATAACAGGCTGTAGAAATACTCTGTTGCAAGTAGGAAAGTCCTGCATTGAATGTTACTTAAGTAAAAGTACAAAAGTATTAGTGTCAAAAATGTTCTTAAAGTACCAAAAGGAAACATACTCATAATGCAGAATGTGTTCATTGCTTTAACGTTGCGTTAATGAATATTTTATGTATTATTTTACATAAAATATTTTTTTTTGGGTAGCTTGTGAATTGCGTGAACCAATAAAGCCTTGTTGAGATTCACATTACATTTACATTCAGGGCATTTGGTATTGTTAATTTTAATCTGCAAAGTAACTAGTAACTAAAGCTGTCAGATAAATGTAATGGAGTAAAAAAGTACATATCAATATTTTAACAATATTTTCTGGGGGTTTTTTTGTGCAGAAATAGAAATTCTCAGGTGAAGTACAAGTACCTCAAATTTGTACTTAAGTACAGTACTTGAGAGCAAATGGTCCTAAGAGGCTTTGTTTGAGGAGGTTCTTTGAAGATACAAGAACTGAGAAGAGAGCTGAACTCCTAAAAGACACCTTTAACAGAATGTGTCCTGCCGCGTTCAATGTGTTCGTTGCGCAGGTGTGTCGGCTCTGCCATGTCACGCGGGGAGAGGAACGATCGACATTAGATTGTAAGGAGCCACGGGTGACCCAGTTCCACGGCTCACGCCTCCGCCATCACAGCAGCCTTCAGACGCTGCGAGGCGTTTGTAAATGATGTATCCGACATCTCGCCTTTGGTGTGAAGTAAGCGCGCCTGTCTCACTCCTCCTGCACATTCGTTCTATTGGAGTGGTTATGGAGTGTGGAAAAAGCATGTTTTTTTTTCTTATTTGTACTGTCCTGATTTCTGTTTGGTCATCGAGGAGACACTTTCATCCAGTGAATTTTGCAGTGAATTTTACATACATTATTCCAGTGGTTTTCAAACTCTTTGTGCACACCAAAGGACAAGCCAAAATCTCAAGGCACACCTTTATTCATATCCGTGCAATATAGCCTCTATAACAAGTGTTGTCACTCTTACCACTCTGTAGACGTTTATTTTCATTTGCTAATTCCAAATCAAATTTGAGAGCCAACTATATTACTGAAAAATAATTTGTAAAATGTCAACTTTGTAAAATAGAATAGAAAGAATAGAATTAGCCTCTGTATTGGGAAATACAGATGCATGTGCATGTACAGGTGCATACAAAGTACTGATATAGTAAATTAAACATGAATTCACAACTTTTTGTATAGTTGTATTTGCAATAATAATTTATGGTTGTCTCAAAATCCCATGGCACACATGGACTTGCCTCACGGCACATCTGTGTTAGGGAACCACTGCATTAGTCGTTCAGGAGCAGATAGGGCTTAGTGGCATCTTGCTCAAGGATATCTACAGGTAGGATGTGGACACCGGGTATCGAACCCAGTACCTTTCGTCTGGGAGTCAAACACCCTAGACACGAAATTATATTTTAACATCACTGTCTTCTATAATAGACTTGTGTAATTTAACAAGCACTGAGTCTTCATCAGGCTACAATATAACACCCTTTATTCAAAATGTGACTTTTCTTATATGAAGTTTTGCTTATATTGAGGTGCATCCCATTTAGGATTGTGTATATTGTCTCTGATAATCTATGGATTTAATTATGGTGAGATTGAAGACTGTAGTGTATTTGTGATTGTATCTTCTCTTTGTATTGGTTTGACCAGATAGTGGAGGTGTATTTGTGACTCAACCCCCCAGTAGTGGGTTGGTTTGTGTTGCTGAGCAGGGTTAAGGTAGACTGACATTGCAAATCTTTGTTTATGTGTCAGCTGAAAATGCCAAAATCAAATGTTGTTTTTTCAATGTTTTCTTATAAGGCAGTTTTCTTCTTCGTGTGTTTTAAATGTCATGGCAAAGAGGTGGATTCAATGAAGTATCTATGTGCAGCCTCAAATACTGCTTAGAGAACAGCACAGAATGTTCAGTAATCCTGTTTCATCGACCATCTGGTGACATCAACAAGGTCTTGTAAGGCAACCACTCAGTGTGATTGTACAGTCTTCTCTCGCTCTTTCTCTCCACACTGTGTATGTTTGTCTCTCTCTCTCTCTCTCTCTCTCTCTCTCACTCGCTCATCCCTCTCATATCTGTATTTGGTTTTCAACACATGACATTGGTAAATAATCATGTTTCCATTGATTATATGCATAAAAGAAGAAACACAAAAACGAGATCCATCATCTTTTGTTGCCATATGCAGATTAGCCACAAACAACACCATAATTGTTACTGGTAGTTTGTGATGCACCCGAAAGCAGACACCCGTACCATTAAGTTTAACCATGTCTGAAGACCTTCCTGGTGTCAGAAACCATTAGGAATGCGTGTTCGCTGCTTGCTCCCGAGAGCACTTCCTCTTAAATGAATATCCTCCTACCCCAGAAGTGTTTTTCGGTAGATAATTAAACAAAGAAACCTTTTGCCTTTTGCTGCAGTGACTCATCAAAAATCTTAAGGAAGTATCCTGTGTTTAGCCGTCCTGGTGCTGCCCGGTCACACCAGAAGGTCTGGATTCCCTCCTAACCCAAAACACAGTGTCTGTCTGAGTCAGTTTGTCATCCAACATTCCAAATAGGCACTAATTCTAATTCAGAATTAGAATCCAGAAAGATTTTCACCACACTTACAAATACTAGGTACTATACTCACTATGGTTCAATGTGGTTAAAATACGCAATAACATCTGTAGTTAAGTCATTCTATTTTTGGGGTAATTTCACCAATGTTCTTTAGGCTTTTACTGGCAGTTTGAATGGAGATCAGATTAGCATTGTGTCAGTTGAGGTCAACATTATTCATATCCGGGGGTCAGCTTGGAACAAAGGGTGAGTGTCACTGCGTCACAGCCAATGGCTAAGTGGCTTCCCAGAGACTGCCCCGCCTCCCTGCTCTTGTCGGCCCAGCTGATGCAACCTGGGTAGAGTATGTCACTCTCTCTCTGTTGGGTGTTTTCCTGTATAATAACATGTTTAGTACAAAAAGGGTTTTTTTAGGCAGATGTAGCACAAGCAAGACAAACACTTAACTACTTCTTAAGCACGATTATAAGCTAGTTATTATAAGTTATTTGTATGCAAACAAATCTCTGTATGGAGATGATCTTTCAGGATTGCACTCGTGTGTGTGTGTGTGTGTGTGTATGTACATATAAATATTTTTTTTTTTTATGGAGCATGCAGCATCCACATGCCATTCTCTCTGTGAGTCTCTGTTTAGCTGTGAATTCTCACACCACAGGCGTAAGTAACTCCCAACCTGACCCACATTCTACACCACATGTCAAAACCTGCCACGCACACAAACGTGTGCACGCACACACACACGCACACAAACGCGTGCACGCACACACACACATACCGTCGCACAGGTTATTAGAGCAAGACACGGGGCCAGGGAGGTTATGATAACTCAAACAAAATGGCTGCTTGGCTGTAAATGGTTTTATATATTTATTCATTTATATAACACTTTCATCCTAAGTGCTTTACATCGCCTCACATTCACCCATTCATACACACATTCATACACCGACGGCGGTGTCAACCATGCAAGGCAACAGCCAGCTCATTTGGAGCAGTTAGGGTTAGGTGTCTTGCTCGGGGACACCTCGACACTTAGCTAGGGGGAGCCGGGGATCAAACCAGCAACCTTCCCGTTGCCAGACAACCGTCTCTACCTCCTGAGCTAGTGTCGCCCATGGCTGTAAGGATGGAGGACATCTCTCCTTAGCAGGATCTGTTTGTTCTCCCACACAGTTTCCATGGGAAATTGAGCAAATTAGTTTCTCTGCATAAATGAATAGAAAGGGGGTTGTGGGACATTTTTGATGTTTTAGACAGAGCGTGTAATTGTTCAACATATTTGTTTCAGTGATGAAGTTGTGGCCCAAAATAACCCTCTGTGTAATTTGGCGAATGCTACTCTCTTCGACCTCCATTTGTATTGACTTACACGTTCCCCACTTGTGATTGGCCAAGCAGGCTTAGCTGTGATTGGTCTGAATGGACAAGGTCATTGTAATCCATGTCCAATCATGTCATAATTCTGTTCAGTCAAGAGCAGAGTTCCAAGTCCCCGTGTCAACGGGTTTCCTCCTCGCTCAAGCATCTTTTAAAAGATGTCGCTGGCCTTGATCTCTGACCTCTGAAGGAGTGTAGGTTTCAAAGTGTAGTCAAAGAGCATGTTGTTGTTATTGTTGTTAGCCCGGGCAAAAGCCACCAACAACTCTTACTTTTTGACCTCACTTTTACTTACTTGACTGTTTTGTTTAACTGTTGCGTGTGTATTCAGATGGTTTGTTCATAAGTGGAGAGTAAGTGCAAGATAACTAGATAGCTAGTTCGTTACGAGAGCATTTCCAGTTAAAGATGTTTGTTGTATAATAGCACAGTACACACACACACAGTGTTATCAGCAGGACGTCTAGGATCAATACAAAACCATCCCCCCCTGGTCCACCAGTTAGCCTTAACACCCACTATACACCCAACTATCCACAAACATGTTGTTCAAACCCACTATGCGTGAGGCTTTCTCTGTAATTGTTTTATGATTCAGGGCTGGGCACGCCTGTTTCTGTCCTGGCACTGTGCCATTTGATAACAGGAACGCACATCAACGTGGAGGTCAGAGAACGGCAGAGCGCTGTAACGTCTCTCGATCGGTGCGGGTTAAAGCCCCACCGATGCCGGGTGCGGCCGTCGAGGGCTTGGGGCCGTGACTGGAGTTGGATCTCTTTCTCTATAGCTCTACAGATGTTTTTAATGGCACGTTAGCTGTGTTTCCTTCCCGATGGAAGGAAAGCATCAGATTGGATCTATTAGAAGCCCTGCATGCTGCGGTGGTAACAGCACCGTCCCTGTGGCTCCGTCTGCGCAGCGTTGCCCGCGGTGTCTCACGCTAAACACATTCTCAGGGCCTTTGACACCGGCTTCCTTTGTTGTGCTTTCCCCATCGTGGCTCCGCCCACTCACTGAACCAGAACACACAAAAAAAATACTAAGGAGTTAAGGCTATAGCAGCAGTGAATACACACATACAGACTGCACAACAAAACAGGGAACACATTTTAACCTATCGTTCTTAAACGATCATTTATAGGGTAATATATGTTTCAAAACGCCTATAACCAAAAGCATATCTGCGCTGATGCATAAGTGTCTGAAAACTGTCCATTTTCTGTTTTTTTCTTCTTCTCTCTAAACAACAACTACATTAGACAGACAGACATGATGGCTGTATATTTACTTATCAGGACAGAAACAATCTGTGCCTGTGTCCAAAATATATAATAACATGTCATGATTAATCATAGACAAATTGGTTTAGCTAGTTACGTATTATTGGTTATAAACTGGCATCAGTGACTGAAAACAACACAGAGTGTGTTCCCATGAGCTTATCTGGTAGCGGACAGTATTGTGCAAGAACTAAACCTCAGCAAATATTAGCCAGATTATGTAAGTAATGTCGCACACAGAAAGGGAACGTAAATGTTTAGAGAATCCTGTATGACATGCAATTACGACAGCAGATAAGACATCTCGTCAAACAATAGGTTTATTAAGTATCTTGATCACCACCTTGAACGTTAGAGTCACTTGTCTTCAATTTGTATTAGTTAAGTTAGTTACTTTAGTTAGCTATCATTATGTCTCTATAATCATCACGTCTGCGGTGTTTTCTTCTTCTTGTGTACAGCGTGCCGTAGAAGGTGTTTTATAGGTCATGAAAACACTGAGGTGAGGTGGACGTGACCCATGGCTGTAGTAACCGCCATGGGAGAGAGCGCCATAACATCTTATCGCTGCTCGGAGGTCAGGACATTACAGGTGCGGTCTGTTGTGGAATGTAAACTTCATCGCCTGGCTTGTTTTCTCCATACTAGTTGTGTGTCTTTCCAGTGTGTGTCGTAGAACAGACTGTATGATTCACACTGTATGAACAACATGGTGGGCGGGTGGGGAAGGGGAGTCTCCGTTCTGTACACAAGCTCACGCGGCAGGGTTAGTGTCACAAGGACGGTCAGAGACAAGTGTATTTATGCATGACCCAATCGAGAGCAGAGCAGGGCAATGTGACTTAGGCTAATTGCCTGATTTACGTAATAGTTATACCGGTAGTATCTATATTATACTATATTTACTTATACAGCAGCATTGTTGAATACATGATTCTGGTTGGTCGATAATGTTCCGAGGGTGTGCATTATTTATCTCTGCCTTTTAAAAGTTCCAAATCAATGCGCTACAAATCCAACATTAACAACGTCGGCCGAGTAGAACTATCGACCAGATAATTCATTGACAACACAAAAACAATACGCTCAAAGCCCCGAGGAAGTATATTTTAATTTCAGCTGTTAAAACAATATAAAAAGATAATGTCATAGATTAAAGTAACTAACATCGATTCACAGCTGGTAACTGTGGTATAAACCACTCAGGGATTTTGGTTTGGTTTTATATGAATCTTATAATAATTATTATGTTATTATTCAACATATGCCGAATAATAACATAACCTCGGCACACAGAGAAGGCCCATGGGCGGCTGCTTGGAGATCTCCGGTTGCCTAAAGATGACATGTTTGGCTCTGACCTCATCAGGGCATCATCCTGTTCCATGTGAACCTCTCTCTCTCTCTCTCTCTCTCTCTCTCGTCCTTCATTATGACTAACTTAAACTGTCTGTCTCTCTCTCTCTGACACACAGGCACAGGCACACACACACACACACAAAGAGAGAGAGTGAGCCTGGCCTTAGAGCTTTCTGGAAGGGAAAGATTGTTCAAGGAAATGGGTTTCTTTATCTTAAACTGTCTGCCTACATTTGTTTGTGTAAAGCACCTTGGGTTTCTTGAAAGGTGCTACTTTATACAGCTAAGATGTTATTATCATCAGTACTATTACTAGTATATTATTATTGTTAGCATTATTAGTAGAAGTAGGAGTATTATTAGTAGTGTATAGAACGAGTATTTATATGAGTTTTAGTATTAGCATTCATGTTCAGGTTTGTTGTATGGGTAGACAACGGAAAGGACATTTTAAGACTTTACACAATGTTGCATCATCCTTCTCTAATACACGCCAGAATGGCACCCATTGTGTAAACTGTCCTTTAGCTAGTCCTTCCTGGTGTAACACTAACTGTTTCCTACACTCACAAGTGCTGCAGAGTACTTAACAGCTGTTTATCATCGACAATTTAGCCTACTTCTATCGCGTATGCACAGCGACTCCATGCCAACCCGATGCCACGCGAGTACAAATTGAGGTGATGTCTGTTTTACTCAGCACTAAAATGGTTGACATCTGAAAGAACAATGGGTGAGGAGGTCACGGGTGGAGCAGAAAGAGATGGAACCAAAGCTCTTGTGACAGCAGCAGCAGCCTCTGGTTGGTGTGGTTGTTCACCAGCTTGTTCAGGAGGTCTTTGTCCCAAGCCTGCACCCTTTCCTCCAGACTGCAGATATAAGCCCCTACCCCCCATTCTGCAGGCCGGGAGGGGAGACCTATCTAAAACCCACCCGACCTACATCGTCTGTAAGCCATCCTCCTCGTCCAGGGGTCCTTTGTTTGGTTTAACACCCCCCCCCCCAAAAAAAACCCAGTTATTGTTGTTGTGTGTCAAGTGTGTAATATGAATGTGGATCGAGCATCATAAAGCTACCAACCATCTAGGAAATACTCAATCTTTATATATGTTGTGGTAGACTTAATAATGCTTACAAATAGGCTATACAGGCCCACATTGTTTTCATAGACTTACAAGGTGAATATTTCAGACAGTTCACAAAGTAAGGATTAGTTCACGGTGTATGTCTGTCTCCTCTACATCACAGATCTTATCTACTCATAAATTCCCAGAGTATGTGTTTATAAAGTACGCTAAATGTGGTTAGGGGCAATTTGTGTTTTTTCTTTGCCAATCAATAACAGATGATTGGGTAATTCATTTTGGAGCGGAATCTCCCCGTGAGTCATTTAAAAGTGAATTGTAAAACATTTTGGGAACAGCGCAAAGGTCCAAACAACCATGCCCTGGTGCCTGTTATTAAAAGCTGTTTATTTTCCATACACGTCAGGTGTTTTATAACCGTGTAACTGCAAACCCCAAGGCCACGGGTATTCTTACCTTATATAGTCTACTATTTAGTGTGGTCTTACTTACCCAAGAAATAAACAACGACTTGTGGGAGGGTGTGTTTTTTCCAAACATATTTGTCTTTGGATATATATATCTATATCTATATTTTTAAATATATTCATCCTTTTTTTTCGAGGCACTCCCAGAGCCCCGCGGTACTTTGCCCAGTCATGTCCTTTTCTGGAGTCGGTCACGTGCGTTGGTGAGAGCGAATAGCGACCTGTGATTGGCTGTGTGATTTACGACTCGTCCCTCCCATAGGCGGTCGCAGCGATCAGCTGTTAGTACTCCACAACAATAACAAAGCCTGCAGTTGGGACTTCGGAAACGACAAGAAAAGCAACCAACATTGACTCCGAATGTATAGTCCCCAATCATTATTTTGTATTTCTTCTGCGAAGAAACCACGGTCTTTCTATTTTCCAAACAAAGAATCTACCTCTTAAACAAGGATTTTATTGAGAATCGTTCGCTTTTAAACAGTTTACATTTTTTTCCCGTTGCCGCAGGTGAGTGTCTGTTCTTTGTCTCTTTAAACGTCAAGTTTTATATTTTACCCTTCAATTATAATCCTGTCTATTGTTTCGTATTGCTCAGATGGAGAGGATAGACCGTGTGTCACAGAACCGACACCATTGGGGAGTTAATGGGTGCTTTTATGTTGAACAATAGATTTTAGAGGCCTGCTCATAAATAGTCGGCGATGTTGGGATGCGTTGCTTGCGCCGACTACACAATGCACCGGGCTCGGTAAAGCAAAACCCAAGTGCAGCTCTACCGCCTTTAAAGAATGCATGTTGGTTAAAATAGCGCGACATATAACTAAATAAACTTAACGCTAAACAAGCTGCAAAATACGCCCAAAGAGTGTAGGGTTACAGTGCAGCCTCCTCCTCCTCAGCTCGTCGCCGAACCCCGAAGAGGCGTTCCCTTGCTCAATTCTGGCCCAGACACTTACTAACCCGATATGTTGTGCTATTTTCAAATTTGGCTGCACATCACTATCATTTATGCTGTTAAAATCAGTTATTTCTCCATCCAGACATGCCCAGTAGTTTAGTTGTTTCATGCCACCGTGCCTATGCAGACCTACCTTGCATTTCTTCCTCCTCTACACTCCAAAATGTAGAGCATTACGTAATGTATGTTGTTGCACCGACCTTGGCGTGTAAACGCAACATAAGGCCTACTGTTTAACCATCCAGTTCATGTTAAACCATCTCTGACGCAGAGCCAGCATTGTCCACGATATGTAGGCCTATAGGCTATTCTCGGGTGTGCACATCATCATGAAGCTATTCTCGGGTCTGCACATCATTACGAAGACGGTATTAAACCGCCGCCAGCCTTTAATCTTATTAATTGTAGCCTATCCAGCCTGTGGCTCCTCGAATCGAGGCAAACACAAAAAACTGCGTGAACGATTCGCTTTTTTAACGGAACAGGTGCAGAAGATTAAAACTCTGCTGTTGATCGGGACGTAGGCCTACTAAGTGCCATCCTTGTCCGCCGACCCCACAGCCCAGCTGCTGTCTGTATCAGTCCTTTGATAAGCCGAGTAGGCACACAGTCGTGCCAGCTTTGCCAACTGCAACATGGAAATAGGGATACGAAACCTGGCAGTCAACAGTTCGACGGACGGACAGGACTCAATATTTTTTAAAGTAGACTTATAACAACGTACTATGTACGCTGCAGCAATAGGGCGACTCATCGGGTAGTTGGAAAGTAGAGGACGACACATTATTTCTGTCTGTTTCTTCCTACCCAGACCAGAAAGATACAAATATTTGGAAAAGAAAGGCACGGTTGTGTGTCTGTCCGCTGATATAAATTGCTTTGTTATCTTTTATTTTTTAAGTTTACTTAGCAGGCCTACATGTAGGCTACTGCATGCAAATTGTTTCAAGAAACGGATTTAGGGACCTGGGCCTGGCGTGTATCACTTTCAGCTGTGCCCATTGGCCATAAGGTAGTGTGCAGGTCTCTGGGATGGGCGCCATAACACTGATGCGATTTTCGTTGATAAGGCACAACTGTATTGTCATAATAGCCTCCATATGGGTTTCCTGACAGGCACAATCATTCACTTGAGCTTGAACTACGTTTTAAATATGTACTGCTATGCTATTGCTTGCATTGTATTTTGTTTATTGTCTAGTAGTAGTGCAGTAATCATGACCTTTTCAAAACTCTGAGCTTGTCTTTAATACAAACTCTCTCCATGTCGTCATTGCAGGGCCTTGTTGTACTATATATTGCACTGATCGAGGAGAGACCCAGACCTGAAGAGAACATGCCCTGCCCTCCTCTGAGCCTTGTATGATCCCAGACCAAAACACATTGATGCACTTTAATACCTTCCCCGGAGCCTCCTCCCAGCCCAAGACCCGGCAGCTGATGAGCCAGACACCCGGACCCCGCCCTCGCCCAGGCCCCCCTGCGCCCCCTCAGGCCCCGGGATGTTCCAGAGGTTCGCCAGCGCTCTGTTCGGGGACGATGTGAGTCACCTCGATGGGCCAGGACGGCGTGAGGAAGATGAGGAGGTGGAGGAGGATGAAGATTGGATCCTGGTGGACTATCTGGGTGAGTCCCTCGTCACACACACACACACACAGCCAATAGGCTCACAAGTTCCTCAAATGTCAAATGGTTTGTTTACATGTCATGCAGTCTTTTAAAACTAGTTTAATGGGTGAGCTTTTATCCACCTACAGTCATTATAATGCTATTCTCTGTGTGCGATTGAGTCAGAAGGAAATACCTTGAGGAGGAAGACCAGAGACAAAAGCACTGTCTGCTGGCCAGTTAGGGAACACAAAGTCCTGTAATTACACACAATGGCAGAGAGGGCGGCGCCGGTAACAAATATCCCCACAGACACATTCAAAAAAACACAGACCCCCGAGGAGCCAAAACACAAACGTGAAAAATCAACACAAAGTACAGCAAACAAAACCAATTTGCACGAACACACATGCGGCCACCCCGCCTCTTGTAGAGGGACACACAGGCATCTTTGTGTCTCGTCCCTGGCCCGCAGACACGTTTGCCAGTTTCAGACGCCGCACAACGGATGTAATTGTCCCTGCTTTTGAGCAGGGATGATTACCCCCCAGAGTTCCCATGATGCTCTGGGGCCCTACAGTAGTTAAAACTAGCCGGTTTACGCAGGTGACACTTACACTGTACAGAGAAGGTGGTGTCGGTCGGTCAGTACAGCCATTAATAAGTGATGAACATGGTCTATAAATGGAAGCAGACATACAGTGAGTGAGTGAGCCCAAGTGCCATTTTGGCATGGTATTCCCTCTGG
>OMKP01047142.1:0-14719 GCA_900302375.1 Bathygadus melanobranchus | reverse complement strand
GATTAATTCATGGTGGATTTGGGTCTGGAGGCCAGGGACAACGAGACGAGACGCATGGTCCTAACTGCGCATGCAGGGGTTAGGGGAAAGATAAGGGGACGCTTTTCTCTGGGAAGCGTCGCACAATGACACAGCTTGAGTCGCTTTCCTCCACAACTAGGACTTTTTTCTTTTTTTTTTACTTGGAGTGAAAGTCCCTCCCCAACTATCAGCTCGTACCAACAGAACAGTAAGCTGCGGGGGAATAATAATGTAGGAGTGGGATAATAAAACCGTAACAACCCAAGAAACCCGCGGTCATGGAAATTCCATCATTGTCCTTCACAGTCGCACAGCTAACTGCGTATGATTAGTTGATGACCTCAAGTAACTGAGTACGGTGCTGTGGCATCCAAGGCGGAAAAGATGGCTTTCAAAAAATGCCATCAGCAGAACGTGGAAATATCGGTGCTTAATAGTACACCTCGTGTCCTTGTGTTAGTGGGACACATTTAGTCCTATATATTTCCATGGAAAGAAAAATGAAATCAATAAATGAATTTACAGTGCGTGTGTAGGTAGAATATATTATGTGTATTCCAAATATACGGAAGATTTATCAAGTCGACACAATGGGTTCGTTATGAAAATGAAGGACAATGGACTTCTATAGTGCAATGGTTTTCTTTGCGGTCCACAAATGTTACACTATGTACAAAAGTTGTTTTAAAATGAAATATGTTAAAATTCCAATGTATATTGTCTAGTTTTATTAGAAACACATTTTGTTGAACATGTCGTATTTATACAGTGAATGGTCTAATATGCACTGGAGGTCACATAAGCGTAGGTTTATTGGAACAATAAAAGACATACCATGAGGGCTTGATATTCAAAGAGATGTAGCAGCTACAAGCTGCATATTTCACCATCGATTTCAATAGCGTGGATTTCTTTTCCTTTAAAGACACAAAAATAAAACCTGTCTAATTATGTCATATTAACAATTGTATGAATGCTTTGTCAGCAGCCTAAAAAAAATAAGAAGTCAGTTACTCCTTATAACACCTAATTTGTCTCTCAACACGTTCTGCAAATGATGGTGCAAAGCACTTTATCAGTCATTGTGCTATTCTTTTTTTATATTTGGCAACTGTCTACTTACTTATGTTTTTATTTATTTTTTCCTTTTTTGTAAACAACATCTTGTACAAACTAGCACAGTGAACCACAACCCCAGCAAACTTTTTTCTTTTTTTTTGTCTTTTTCGTTGTTGTTTTGTCACCATATATATATAAATTAAATTGATTAAAAAAAGTTTGGTTAGTTGCTTGGAACATTTTTATCTGAATCCAGAGGTTCTAAAATGTGGTTCTAGACTTTTGGACTCCTGAATTAAATTACGTAAACAATTGACTGCTCTAAGTCCTTTTTCAGAACCCTTGGTAAAAGATTTTTAGAAGGTAGACTTCATTTCATCAACACTTCAAGTTTGTATCCATTTTAATAAAGGGCTTGCAATCCGTCGAGTATTTTCAGTGTTTGCCTTTTAAAGGCAGCCATCTTCGGATTTGGTGATATTTAGAAACAAAAAACACAGGAAAAAGAACCAATAACACAGGAATAATGTAATTTCCTCGGGCTGTCAGAAACATACATAGTGTCAAAAGGTTGTTTGAAGTGTCAATATGGCAGAGCCTTTAAAGGCAAAGAGGTCTGACGAGCTTCTGAATACAGGGGACACGTTGCCGTAAGCAGTCTGGATGCTGCTCAGCTTTCCTACAGTGCCAGGTCAGAACACAACCAGCACTCTGTCCTCTCTCACTCTCTCTCTCTCTGGTAAAGCTGCCCGAGTCTTTGACAGTAGCTAATGATGTTTTCGTGTTCACAACATACTAGGGAGATTTGAAAAGGTTGTATTTTTCCCCAATGGTGAGTGTTTGAGGTTTGGTTGCTACACTAGGCCGCTGACAGGAGTCAGGAAGGGTCACAGCTCTCAAGACACGTCTCCCCCCAGTCTTTTGTGTGTACGCCACAGAGTCAATTTGGGGATTTGGAGAGAAGAAAAAAAAATATATATATGCTATCCAGACATCAGACACAATACCAAAAAGGAAAAAAAAGAACATCTCTTATTGAGACTATCCATTCGGTGTTAATGCCTTATATTCTGCCACAGAAAACCCCCAAATGAATCCATGGAAAATAAATAAATAAATACCAAATGACACCTTCCTCCTCCTAAAAACAAAACAAAATCAAACTGATACATTTGCTTCCCTCACTCAATCCCGATGGCCGCGTCTTCTGGATGTGCCCCTGTGTTCTCTGGTGTGTCTCTGCTCTGTGGTCAAGAGCGACCTCTCTCAAGAAGCTACCACACCGTGCCTTCGCTCATTTCTGACGGGGCGTGGGACAGGTGGCTGTTGTATCCGCTGCCGTTCAGCGAGAGCGAGGTAAACGGGGGACTGGGGCCAAACACCTCGGAGGAGATTCCGTGCAGGGCTCCCGGGATGCCGGGCTCCGGGCTGGGAGAGTCCCCGGGGTGGTGGGACATGATGTCCGAGAAGCGCTGCACCTCGCTGGAGGGGTGGTGCCCCGGCAGGGGGTGCTCCATGCCCCCCAGGGGGGTACCCGTGGGGCCCGAGGAGGGCACGAAGGCGAGGTCCACCGGGGTCTGGGCCTGGGACGACGGGGGCCCTTGAGGGAAGAAGTCATAGTTTCCTCCCGGGCCGTAGTACTCACTTTGATAATCTGCAAAATCCATGGGAAAAAGGCAACTATTAGTGTCAAAACAATTGCTGATATGTGGAGAGAAAAAATGTCTGCGAAACAGAGTAATTCAATGAGTATAACTAGAGAGAGACAGAGAGACAGAGAGAGAGAGAGAGAGAGAGAGAGAATCCCTCCCTGGTACATTAGCCATAGAGCTTGTTACACTTAAATCATAACTCCAATTGGGTGGGAAGAACCACGTCCCCACAAATTAATTAATTAAAATAGGATTTTTTCATCAGTGATCCTACCTATGGAGACCCATTACTTTTTTCAGGAGAATATTATTAGACTTTTGGTTGAAGAAGTAGGACAAAACCTAGGTTACTAATACCCATGTCTGTTGAAAATATATCAGGACAAATATTTCAAAGTCTAAAAAAGACGGTGTGCTATGAAGTCTAAAGCAAAGATGTATTCAAAAATAATTAAAATATGTATGAGCGTCAAGAAAGTTTTGTCAGATCACATTATTAACAGGAAAAATAACAAAGTGAAATGTACTTGTTTCATTTAAATATAATATTTATAAAATATGTCCCTAACCCTCTAATTAACAATCTATTTGATGAAATAAGCACGAAGCCTATTGATTTCCTAAAGAGCTAACAATCCTAATAAGGTTTATGAGCCCATATGCCATTCTTTGGAAATAGAACCAACAATACATAATTGCCAACATTTCTGACTTCAATTGTTTTATTGCTTTGTCAACACCTATGGTGGTAAGTAGGTTAGTGGACTTCCTTCACACTGCATAAACATTAAACGTCTTTCTTACTGTCTGTCTATCTGTCATCCCATGGCACCATTAATTAGTCCACCAAGTAAACGATTCAAATGTGTTGAGGTTTGTTTTCCTTTGTAGGCCTATTTCGTGTTTTATTCTACTTTTGAAGGGCCAATGACAAATCGACTGTAGGCCTACATTATCAGTGCGCGTGCATATCGACAGTTACCTCCGTAATAAGAGAAGGGGCCGTTCGGAATCAGCTCGCCGGGCTCCAGCCTGTCTACTAACGTCCTCATGCGCCTCGGGCTCCTGAAGAACGCGTGTCTCCTCGCGCCCAGCGCGCTCAACTGCTTCATGCGTCTCTCTTTGGACCGCCGGTTCTGGAACCATACCTAAACAACAAGGACGACACACGCACTTTGCATGAATGATAGAATCGCTATTTTGAACACAATGTAGTGTAATGTACATTTGTAGGTGGATTGAGAAATTGATTGTTTCGTTTTAATGACCAAAAGGCTTAATAGGCTATGTGTAATGAATGAACGAATAGGAATGTCACAATTAAGCAACAGTAATAACAACAATAATAATCCACTAATGCATAATTTACAACGATGTTATAACGATGCTATAGGCATATCTATATTCTAAACAAATGCTATAGCCTATCTAGTATCGTTATAAACGAAGAAGATTGTATTGTTGCATTGCTTCATTTGGGAAAATGAACCACAAACATCTCTACTTTGATTTGGGCGAAAATATATAAAAAATATATATTTAAGAGATATGTTAAGAATTATAGCTTTGGCATATGAAATAAATCGACGTTTTCTTGCTTTGAATTCTTTCCATCCATTGTGCAGGTATTTATGTAAGCGCGCTCACTGTACCAGACATGCAGAGAAGCGCCTTATCGCCACAAGAAGAGTTCGATCTAAACTCCCTAATGATTTTTTAACCCTCCATATACTCTAACCACCGGCTAGTAGCGGCCACTGAACATCTCAAATTAACACCCATTAGAAGGCTTGTTACCAATATATTCACTGGTCTGGAGATTATCGTTTACTAATCTTTAGGCCGCACTCCTTGCTTACATAGACCTTGCACAACCATTCCCTAACATTTTTAGAAGAGATATTGTGCATTGGGATTAAAAATACATATTATGTGAACGCTTCTACCTTGTATTTCATTAAAAAATTAAAATGGAATACAAAAAACAACGTATGGAATTTAAAAACGGAAAAATAAAGTAGGCTATGGTTGTTAAAATGACAACGACAATGTCAACAACAGCAAAAACAACATAATAATAACAATATTTATATAGGCTGTTGTTATTAGTCGGCCTAATGGAATTGAAATTATTATTGTTTTAATAATAACAATAGGTAGGCCTATTAATAGCGTTATAGGCCTAATACTCATTATTATGAATAATAATAATATTTTACAGTTTATTATTATTATTATTATTGTTGTTGTTATTATTATTATTATTATCCGTATTATTATTTGTTATTATTATTCTCATCAGCATTATTGTTGTTGTAAGACCTACAATAACCTTCTTTGTATTAAGATTTAAAGAGCATTATTAAGCTTATCATGGAACATTGGCGAGCTCACTGTAAATCTAACAAAGCAGAGGCAATCTGAAGACCCTGAGACAGATTTCTGCCTTTCCACTTGACTGGAAATGGTAACAGCGTGGCTAAATGTGGTCGCAAAACGTGACGGCGAGGCTCTGCCAAGACTCCCATCACTCCCTACTCTCTCCCGCCAATTGGCTTGTTTACCCGTGGCGCGCGCCAATACCCATATAAATTACCCTTTCCAAATATACCTCCGCGACGGCCAATATTTAGCCTAATGAATTCAATGTGACAATGCAATTTTGAAGAAAATCCCTCTTTTATATTTTGAGCTGACGACGTTTTGACCAGGTTTGTTCTTGGCAGTCTTTTGACAGCGTTTCCCCCAGCTCAGAGGGGCGCACAAGACCCCTTCGCCTTTTAGCTAAGCCTTGCGGGGAGATACACACCATAAAATACAAGCGCAACCCCCAACATATGGGATACAGGGTGTGGGCCCCAAAACCTCTGAAATCAAAGGTACAGTATATGCCAACTCGAATTGGTTACAAATACACACAAATACACAGACATTTAGATCTGGAAATCAAAATCTATTTTAATTTAAAAAATGTCTTTACCTGAATAACTCTCATATTCAGCCCCGTCTCTTGGGCGAGCTGTTCCCTGATATGTCTGGTGGGCTTCGGCGTGGCCGCGAACGCTGCTTTCAGTGTTTCCAGCTGCTTGGCTTTGATGGTGGTCCGAGGTCCACGTCGCTTACCGCCGAGGTTCTGGTCGTCGTTTTCGTTATTACCCGTTTCCTTGTCAGACAAAGCGGCTATTTCTGAGTCCTTTAGATTCACGTCGTCCTGTAACTGGTCTTGAGAATCCGGTGATAGACTCGGATCGCTACAGGCCGTTACTGCGGAATCACAACAATAAAATTAATTAATTAATTAATTTCTCAAAGGCACAAATGGTTCGTTATCAAACAAAATAATCGTACATACATAATATCACGCAATGGCGATAGGCTATATAATAACTTCTACAGTGCCATTGGTCATTCAGCCCTAGTGACAATTGAATTGCTTGACTTTGTATTTTCATTAAAAAATAATAAATAAATAAATAAAACTTAATTGATCGTGACTGCAGACTTACACCACATATAACACATATCTCATGTCATTAGGCGGAAACGCAACATTCATCAAATAGTCGGCTAACCTGTGCAATCAAAGAAATGCAATGCAATCCGTACCTGAGAGAAGGTTGGTATCTTTAACACTAGCGTTGTTTAGGTAATCGTCCTTACAAACGAATTTGTTTTCATCTATAATGTAGAGCTCCTCTCCGGTTGATAGCTGCTTATTGCACATCATGCACGTGAAACAGTTGAGATGAAACACTTTGCTTCTTGCCCTCCGGACCAAGTCGTTAGGTGAGATGCCTTGGGAACAACCAGCGCACTTTGTGCCGAACCTTCTGTGAAAAAAAAGTATTTTTCAGTGAAACATTCTGATACTATGAAAAGTCGTATACTATCATTCACATCCATCCATCCATCCACCATTCATCTCTTCCCCTCGCACGGGACTGGCAAACCCGTCGCAGGGTTACACACATCCAAACATTTGAGACTTCTCTACGCATGGATCTGGATAAAGATTCTGTATTTATTCAATTGCATTTTATTAAAATGTATATATAATACAATAATTTTAATTTTATCGTGTTATTATCATCATTATAAGCAATAGGCCGATAGTAGTAGTAGTGATGTTTTTGCTGTTGTTGTTGTTGTTGTTATTGTTGTTGTTATTATTATGATACTACTTAGTATTATTGTCTTAAAAAAATTGAGTGCTACCTAGGAGATTGGAGTTAGTACAACATGGGCCTACTGGCCCTGTTTTGTTTAACGCTTTGCATATTACACGACATAAAAGCATTATAACTCATAGCTGATATTTCAGTCCATGTATTGAAAAGCTGTTATATCAAAAACATTTTTGGAAAAAAAAACATTCTTTTGTTTGGATCATGTAAAGAAATGTTCCGCGTCCCATGTTGTACAGTCTATGGTTCCATTTTATTGCCTACAGTATTATTCACGACATGCTAACATAAATAGACACATTATTTCAACGAATTAGACAACCCATGTAGTCATATGCCTACGTGCGGTGTTGTATTGACGTGTAATGGAGGTGTCTTTAGAAGAATGTGAAATAATGTGTATTGAATGGCGTGCAGAGCCTGGTGGCTGTAGGTCTGTGATTGCATTGTCTGCGGACTTGATCTTTTAAACTAGTTTATTATTCAAATCCACTTATCACGTCCTTCTCACTTGAACTGTGCAAACACACACGGCGCTGTGCAGACGTTTTACCACCGTGCGACTGCACTTCTTTCTTTTGGGCCTTGGTCAAGTATTGATTCTGACGGCTTCCCTGGCACGTTGGATTTTGTAAACAAAGTGCGATTTCCTTGAAAACCCCCCACTGTGAGCGCAGACACACGCGTGAAAAGCTGATGCCCCTTGCTTTGCGTAAGCGTTCAAATTAACAAGCTTTTAATTAGCGTCCTAATCAAAGCTTATCTACTCCGAATACTCATTCACGCCTACAGGCACGGACAGGTTGGTCATACATTGAGATTACAAAATCTTACATTTTATCCGACCAGATACGCTTATGTAGCCTATTTGACTTATGTTAGTTAATACGATGCCACTTTTATCTTGTACCTTTATTTTAACAAAAACACGTAGGCCTTGCAAATCTTGAAAACAGAATAGTTAGAATAGTTTCATTCAAGCAAAATCAATAGAATAATGTAAGAATCTAAGAATCTATTGATTTTCGCGAAGTATGCATTTTTATATTTATTTTGGAAATAAATATCAATAATAATAATCAACAACAATGCATGGATAATACACAAATATGCTGGTTTTGGCTGTCAACATTTCAATAGATGCTTACCTAAAGAAGTCGTTTTTGCAGTACAATTTTCCCTCTCGGGAAAAGCATTTCTCAGTCAAATTGCATTTACACTCGCAGCACTGAACGCACTTGACGTGCCATGCTCTGTCCAAAACATTGAGGAGAAACCGGTCCAGAATAGGCCTCTCGCACCCAGCGCAGTGTACCATGACTTTGGATATGCACCCACAATGATAACGTGGTTGCCTCACTCTCTTCCTCTCTCTCTATTTGATTCGACAACAAATCAACAGCACAGGACAAACATCGACTGTTTCGTCCGACTATGTGGTTCCCTTCGACTCGGAGTCCCCAGGTCAATGCATTCAAACAAGCAGTCGATCAGATGTCACCACGGATTTCTCCCTGCGCGTGTAACGTTCCTACCGGGAAGGTAGCGTCCAAAACAGAGGGCGGTAGTGGATACCCAGACGTCCTCTCGCAAGCCAGTCCGTGGGGTCCACTATACACAATATTATGACCTAACCAAATGAAGAAACCAAATGCTAAATAGATCGCCTCCAACGAGAAAAGAATCAACCTTGCGTCTCCGTGGTCTTCAAAGTGACGCATGTGCTGAAAAAAAGCGACGAAGGCTGTAGCCTACTTTAGGAAGAGGCGTCTAAAGGATGTTGTGGCAATACTGTCTTACAAGACACGCATGCCCCTAAAAAAATGGATGTAGTTAGACATGGCCGCTTATCCACTGGTCAACTCTCGTTCAAAACAAACAGAAAACCTAAAAAAAAACGATTAATGAATGAATCGTTGTCTCCTCCGGCTCTTTCGGATGTCCAGTATGTTATGGGCAAAAAACAAGTCTGTAGTAATTCTAGGACATGTGTGACATCTAGGCTCTGAGTTTGACGGTCTGTCTTTCAGTCTCCAGTACTCTGAATGCTCCTGAAAGCACAAGAGCCAGCCTTATTCACAGGCTCGTGACGTCAGGACATGACTGGACCAATCAAGGCTTCGCCATGCCAAGTAACCATTAGCTATCCCATCAAAGCACAGCCAGGGTACCACCGTGCTATTTATGCTGAACTGAAGATACCAATTCAAAAAATTTCCCTGAAACTGTCATATGCTATCGAATGTGTTTGGAGGAAGGTGTCGACCACGAGCGTCAAGGAAAACACGCGCTTTCAGATGATCAAATTGTCTCGTGGGTCAGGAACGTCAGGACGGCTCGAACAAGGTAGATACGGTGCACATCGTTAGGATAAAGAATTTGTATTATTTCAGTTCCTATACCGCGTTCCCAGGTCGCCAATTGTATCTATAGTGCACGTTGCGTTTTGTAGCCTGCTGCAATTTCAGAAATCCATATTTAAATAATGTATTTAACCACCCGCCCTTATCCTGGCCACATTTTTAAGTCTCGCACCAGGCGCAATTCATTAACTCCGATTTTATTCGTTAATTTTGGGGAAAGCAAGACCGAAAATGACGCAACAGAGATAATTCGGTGCTGTTTTGTATTGTGTTTTCTCTATCTGGAAATTGGGATTATATTCCAATTGTAGACATGCATGCATGTCATTAAATTTAGATTTTTTTCATTTGAAGTCGTGGCTGCAGTAGCCTATGTAGGCCTATATATCAAATGCTGAAATGCAAAATACTGCATTGTCGTTGGTTCTGTGGAAGTGTAGCCTATATAACAGCTAATTTATTATTCTTCGTATTCATTCACAACCAACCCGAGGTTGGCAGGATCAACATCTTGGGAAGAATCATTAGGTTCTTCAAATATTTACCACAAGATGAGTAATAAACATTATATTTAGGACCCCGACCAGTAGGGATTGTTGTTGAGTTGTTTTGTTTACTATTCGCGGGTATGTTATTGTACAGTAATGTGTATACTGCGGAGACTCTCCAAAAGTTATATTAAAAATGATAAACGATAAAGATTTATTATTTTCATTTTATTTCTAGTCTGTACCCTATTTTGTTTCGCATGCTTTACTCAAACAAGCAATACTTTTGTTTTAGAAAGAACGTTATTGAGGTGTTATTACGTTATTATAGCGATTATCCAATTATGGTATGATATCCAATTGTTGTTTTGTTCTACTTGGAGAAGGGTATGGGATATCTGATACGATGGTAAAACCTTGCAGTGCGTTTAAAAATGTGTAAACGAAGATAAAAATGTATATTGCTCGTGAAGTGAATGAATAAAAAATAATAATGCACGCACATGTTCTCTATTTTCTCTGATGGAGGGCGAATGGGTGGGCCTATGCTGCACGAGCATTCAATATTTCGGCTGCCGGCTTTAAAGGGCGTCCCATCCTGTAGTGGAATCAATAGTTCGCTACCTCCTCTTGCATATGGACCACTTCTCATGCAAAACAGTCAGAGGCGCGGTCTGCAAGGCCATGGTCGGCGCTACGCATCACATGGTGACAGCTGCTCGCCAAGTGCTGGGGTGTTTTCCCGCCATCGCCTGATTACAAAAAAGAAATACGAATTTAATGGCAACACGGGATTTTAATGCTCTATAACAAATTAACTAACTAACTAACTAATACGTTTAACTCTGTGATAGATAGGATAGACACAGAGAGAGAGAGAGAGAGAGAGAGAGAGAGAGAGAGAGAGTGTGTGTGTGTGTGTGTGTGTGGCGCGCGCGCGCGCTGGTGTGCGTGTGTTTGTACGTGAGAGTGTGAGTGTGTGTGAGAGAGAAAGAGCGCGCGCGCGAAAGAGAGAGAGATAGCGAGAGAGAGAGCAGACCCCACGACACAGAGGTCACCGATGTTCTATTCAGTTATTCACAGTCTAATGATCATCTAAACACATGTGTTTTATACCTACGTAAATGTCTCTGACAATCTGATTTGAATCTGTACAGTAACCTACGACGAATACATGTTGCCATAGGCATAACGCCGCGTTGAACGTTGCGTTGAAACGTAAACATGTAAATAAAAAATAGTAGTGAATAAGAGCCGTGGTGTGATTTTTATGCGTATGCAAGATAACTCGATAATCTGTCACAGATTTCTAATAAAACGACAAAACTGATCACGGAAAATGAATCCACGAATACAACTCAAAATATAATCTATGGGTTTCCGGAGATGTCAACACCCTTCAAGGGTGCACACAAAGATGGTTTAACCTTAATGTAGCCTAATCCTTACCACAAGGCCCACCCTGTTTTTAAGTTTTATAGAAGTTGTAAATAGATTTTGATGTCCTTGTCCTCATACATAGGCATACATCTACCTCCATTTAGAGTCACCATGACAAACATATTTTGGTTTATCTACAAATAGGCTAAATAGGCCTATATCAATAGTTGACAGCTTCTTAAAGCATTTAGAAGGGTTCGGGAACATGAATGGAACATTTGAATCAGCATCAGTGTTATATCACTGTTTAAGATGTAGGCTATGCCAACAACTCTGTGTCGTCGTGTGTTTACTGTTGTATGTGACGTGATGAAATCTATATTTTGGACGTCGTTTAAAAAAATATCGTTGCGTAACGGATCGGATCAAATCAAGTTTAAAACCAGTAGTCCACACGCGCAACCATCCCAGTTCAGTTCATATCTCCACTCGATAGGCCCACTATACTAACATATTGATACAAACACGTGGTGATTGCTTTAATCGCACCAAATCAGCCATACAAACTGCAAGACCATTATTTTGCATACAGCGTACTTTTTTCGACTTCATCCATGGGGTTCGTTTTATGTAAGTGGGCAGACAATAAATCGCTCCACCAACGCATTTAATATGTACATTAAAGATCACGAACATTGCTTCAGTTATCATATGTCTATATTAGCCTACATTTTAAAACAAGTCACAGCTTTAACCAAAACACCCATCCAAGATGATCAACCAAATCAGATGATCAAAGATGTTTACTGTATCTAAAAATAATAATATCGAGGAAACTCATAACATCATATACTTTGCTGTTTCCCAGAAATGTGACCTGCTGCTGTCTTACCCTTTCCTGTGCCAGTGAGAAGTGGTTGGACAGTGATTGTGAGCCGCGCAAACACGCTGCTACTCCGGTAATAAAGTGTAAAATATGAGCCCGGAGATTGAAACTTTGATCAACTGAGCATACCGGGGCCCGCCGGGGGCCTCGCTGGATGGACTCGGGAGGACCGGAGTGAGACATCCTGCCCGCGTGACTGTGACTGTGGTTTTATTGTTGCGTGCTTCATTCTAGCCTATCCTAAATTTTGTGGGCTACATTTTGTAGGTTAGATGTCTATATCTAAATCGCAGGCGTTTTGTTCACATACATTTCATATTCGCACAAATAGGCTATACAGATTTTGTGTTGTTTTAAGAATGTTGTAAAATGTAAAAAGAAAAAATACTGCGGGACAGATTATTGTATACATATTGTAGTCTATTACGAAAACATCATTAGCAATATCGTTAATAATCACTTTCAAACATTGCAACATACATAACAAAAGAAAGAAAGAAAGAAGGAAAGAACGAATTTAAATAATTGAAAACAAATTAAGAAATAGGCCTTGAAAATATACAGGCCCCATAGCTGTGTTTTAGGCTACTACTGTTAAGTTCGTGTAATTATGATTAATAACAATACACTAAAACGATAGCTTATTTGATCAACAATAGGCTTATGTTAAACAAAACAGTTGCACACAAAATTGATCTATGGACAAAGAATAACTTTAAAGTTAAAAAAATGCTCACGACCAATGATGTAATACGTGTAGAGCATTTTAAGTAGGCTACTTTAGGCCTTTATTTTCACTGTGTGGACGTGGAAGTTAGAGCAACCATGTATGTCACTCACACAGTAGGCCTATGGCTCAACCGCAGCTCGCAATCATTACACAAGCCTACATAACTGTAGTCTACCCATTCAATTGTAAGTTATCACATAGGTAACTGAGGCCCTATAGCGCACATACCCCAAAAGTCAATACACCTGTCCACAATACGGAGTTCTTCAAGTCAAAATGTGCCAGCGTTAACATCATCGATTATCGGACGGAGCCAACTCTACATAAACATTTTCAAGACTTTTCAACTTCCGTCTATCGTGATTCAATTAAGATTCGATTCCGTTTAAGTCTCGTCTTAGCAGCTGTCCCTTTACTCAAGCCGATAATCGAACGCAAAAGACACAACTTGATCTATGGCTCTATACACAGATGTCGAGTGTTTTTCACATTTTCATCAGAATAACATAAAACTTCTCGGAATAAATATTATTATTGAAAACCAACGTAGTTTATTAGGCCTATAGCCTATCTTAGGTCGATTTATAGAGCCAACGAATCGCACACTCGTTTCACGCTCAACGACTCTTCCTGGACATCAAGGGGGCCAATTCAAGCAGGAGAGTTTTGTGTTATACATTATTATAGACTGCGATGTTGGTGGTAGACCTAATAACAGACACGTCATTTGCAGTCTGCGAGTCCAAAAAGTGTGCCATGAAATAGATGGTAGGCATATCTTTTTTAGAACTCTGAACGTTTAGGCCCATACGTGATGCACCGGTTGTAAGGTACAAACTAATAGCCTAGTGTTTTGTTTAAATAACGGAAGGCCGAAATGTGCAATGTCCGTAAATTACAACAAACAATAGTGTAAGCCTATTGAGAAATGATATGTGCCCTCGTGACTCCAAAAAGGCGAGAAAGGCCAGGTTTTTTCCCCCGTCCCAGGCAGTCCCTCACTTCAGATTAATGGTGCTCTGCGCGTATTCTGCAGTAGGGGTGAAAGGGCTAGAATCACTAATGATTCTAATATAATGTGTGACGATAACCACTCCCTTTGAGATATTATCGCACAGTGGGCAATGCTCTAGGGACGGTCTGCGTGGCTGAAAAGCGACAGATAGCTCGTGCACTGGAGCACATTTCTGCTAAAAAAAAAAGAAAAAATAGAGAAAGCCCGCGAGCGCGTGAAGCCAGCGTAGAGATAGGCTAGAGTGGCCAGGGCATCGTATAAATACTGGCATAGCTGAACCATATCAGGGACCTTTAGGCGTCAGTCATATATTTTTTCTTTTTTTGTGTAGACTACCTCATTATAAAGGAGCACATCGCAAATATTAGGAAGAAACAATCATTTGCGCATCATTATATTGCTGGATTGCTATGAGAAAAAATGGATTTGGTTATACAAACAATAGAATAGGCGGCCTATAAGCAGCGAGAACGTGACTTGCACACAAACATTATTTCCACCCGTGCAGCACTCGGGAGAAGCAAGTCCCTTTGAAATGACTTGCGTGATTTTTTGACATTTGTCTGTCATCAACAAACGCCATCATAATTAACTCCTGGAATGAACAAAAAACGGAAAGGGGGTGGGGGGTGTTCTATGAAAAGACAGAACCGCGTCAAACCGCGGGAAGCCAGGAGCACTGCGAACTTCTTCATTTGCTTTTGTGTGCACAAATAGCAACCTGCGCATAGTGTAAAGCCGGCATCAAAGCCGCGTGGCTTTATTTTTATATCCAATAGATCAGCAGGCAGACAAAGCTTTATTTTCGCCAGGAGAGAGATATTTTACCTCTGCCTTACGGTTTTATGTTGGAGAGGTGTCAGCCGCGGGAAATGGATGGCTAATGCATAGGCAAAAATGCGCCCGGCTCGGCATGTCGCACGTCAGCCGGTCCTCGCAGG
>OMKP01047141.1:0-19886 GCA_900302375.1 Bathygadus melanobranchus | reverse complement strand
TTTTTGTTTGTTTGTTTATTTTTTTCCAAATAAGAGCGTGTCTTTTCAAGCTCTTGTCTTGTATCTGCCGGCCAGTGGTTGAACAACCGACAACCATACATACAATTTCTCACCACAGCGGTTTTTCTAAAGACACGCAGTTATGAAAATGCTTCTCGGAGCAAATCGATCGATGAAATGCGGCTGGGCAACCTTTTGTGCTGTTTGCTATTCTGTTTACAAGTACGACAACGAGACCACCTTGTTTTTTTCCCTCTCTCTCCTCTCTCTCTCTCCCTCTCTCTCTCTCTCTCCCTTGCCTCTCTTTCTCTCCCTCACTTTCTCTCTCTCTCTCTGTGTCTGTGTGTGTGTGTCTCTGTGTGTGTGTGTCTCTCTCTCTCTCTCCCTCTCTCTCTCTCTTCTTTCTGTCTCTCACTGTCAATCTATATGTTATTCATTGTGTGTCTAATGAGCTCTGAGGTGGAATAGCTCCAAAGGCAAAGTGACACTCTGTGCTCTCCTGCCACTGCTCTCATATCTACACCCACTCCCACCTCTCTTGTTGTGGATTAAGAGGAGACCGAGAGGATTCCTCACTGCTCCGTTCTATAGGTCCAATGGTTCTTCATTAATGGACAGTCCTCAGATGTTCCAAACGTATCGATCGAGTCTAAGAACAGCTCATGCAGTTAGTTTGTGCAGAATAACCTTCTTGAAAGTATTGCACAACCTTAACGCATTTTTGTTTAGAGAACCACACACACACACACACACACACACAGCCCTGGGAGAGGCACCGTAGACGTGTCATTATCATGTTTCAATACTAAAAGCTGTCCTCTTTTCTTCGTCTTTGTCTTTCTAGGTCGCTGCTGTTCCACTTTGCTGCTGCGAGGCGGAGCCCAGCGCCGCTGGCCCTCGCAGGAAGTGACAGACAGACGGACAGGAGCCGGACGGAACCTTCCTCCCATGGGCGCCGGGGTGGGCCTGCCGCGGTCGTGGACGCTGCTCGCCCTCCTGGTGGTGGTGGTGGTGGTGGCGCCGAGGCGGGGCGCGGCGGCCGAGGTCTACACCAACACCTGGGCCGTGCGAATCCCCGGGGGCCCCGGGGAGGCCGGCCGCATCGCTAGGAAACACGGCTTCATCAACCACGGCAACGTAGGTCCACTGTTGTATTCTACTGCTGTCTTCTACTGTCTCATCTACTGTTAGTGTACTTGTTGTACACTTGGTTATGATCTATTGTCTTGAAGCCTGTATCGCCTCTTTGAGCAAGTTAAGGCAATACATGTGAAAGCAGGCAAAAACATAATTCACACAACGTCACTGCATGGTTTGGTAGCCTTGGTGTTAAAGTCCGTAAAGGGAGCGAGCTGAACTGTGTTGAAATCGACAGCACATTGGTACTCCACACCAGTGGCACACAGAGATGCTAGGGCCATAGTGAAGGACCCCCCTCTATGTAGTACGGCCCATAAAAGCTCTGAATGAGGTGCATGCCCAGCGGTTATTTTATGCTAAATACTATGGCTAAAGGCTACTTGTGCATTTTCAACACACAAGTAGGAATTTTTAATGAATGTTTCTTAGTGTTGGCGTGGCTGGTCACGAGTCTGTAGGTGGGTTGGGGAGGGGAGAACATCAGTATGCCTCGCATTAAAAGTCACCGCTCGCCGCTGATCCAAGCGCTTCTTCGTAATTGGTAAATGGGCTGCATTTATATAGCACTTTACATTTGCCTCACATTCACCCATTCATACACCGATGGCGGTGTCAACCATGCAAGGTACATGCACCTCGACAATTAGCTAGGCGGAGCCGGGGATCGAACCAGTGACCTTCCGGTTGCCAGACAACCACTCTACCCCCTGAGCTACTGTCGCCCTGTGGAGAACAGATGTGCAGCTGGAGTATCTTTGTTTTATCACACAAGCCACTCGTCTTGAGAGACCATGTGTGATGTGTCTGTGAGGCCAAACACACATTTCCAGCCCCGGTGGGACAATAAAGTCGTCCTCTGTTTTGTTCTGTGCTGTTCTATTAATGGGAATGATAGATGTGGTGTTGAGAGGTGTGTTTTGCAGTGCTGTGACCTGCGATTTCTCTGTGTTTGTGATGGAAAGGTTTAAGGTGCTTGTCGTTTACAATAGCATCTTAAGTGCAGTGTGCAGGTGTCTGTTCAACGACGGCATGGAAAAGAGATGATTGGTGCTTGTGGTGTTTTGTGAAGACAATACATTTAGGGCATTTTTGTTACTGTTATTTTGATTCCCGAATTATGTAGACTTGATGTTTCTTTAATTTGGGCATCAAAATAGCTGTATAAATAGGTTCTCTCCTTCATAATTAGATGTCATTTTATGAAGGACATTATCGCAGCCAACACACCAAGGTCATAATAAAGAGCGACATAAAATCTTTGTTTATGAGTGGTTTATCTTACTAACCGTTTTTAATTGCTTGTAGTAAGTGTTTTTACAATACAGCTAAAAAACTATTGGAATTCTGGAATTTGATTAAACCGCTGTGGGGTTTTTTTACATTCTTTCCTGTCCTTTTGTGTCAGTATTCTTTATAATGGCTCTCACTGTCTGGACACTGAGAGGGACTGAACCCAGTGTCACATGAACTGTCTGGAAGCATTCTAAACACAGAAATGGTACATATACAATACAGCAATGGAGCCACATATTCCCACCAAAAGGATTCTTCATTGAATTTGAATTTGGATTCATGAGTCAAGGACTTCCATGGACAACTTGATGACCATAACAGCATAAAACGATTGTAATACATGAATACGAATGCTATTAAACTAAGTAAGACATTACAAGGTGAATGCTATACTTAACTAAACATAGTACAGGACCAAGTCCCACCTAAACTAAAGTTTAAAGAAATGGTTGTTGACACAGTGTTGTTAAAAAGCGTTTTCTTTAAATTATTTAAAGCCAGTCCTTTCATATTGTCTCCCGAAATAATAATGCCGTACACACCAAGCGAGGAGAGACAAAGCTAATTCTTTCTAGGATAATTGTATAATATTTACATGTTTATATTTTGTTCTGTTTGGGGGAAGTCAAGCAATTCTAGGTTCAACCAAACAATCAATGTCTGTCTAGAGTTTAAATGGAAAGGTTATATATAGTAATTACATGCTATATACATATCGTAAATATATATATAGTACATAAAATAAAATGGTAAATAGAAATGACTGTTTGACTGTTCAGAAGAGAGAAGGTGTTATGAAGCTAGAGATTGTGAGCAGCTAAATATGTGACGTCTTGTGTGCGTCTTGAATATCAACACTCCTCTGGGTGGGGGGGGCTGTCCATATGTTACATACAGCAGAACCCCCCGATCCTCGGCCTTAACCTCTCCATCTCTTCATCTGCATGTTAAACCGTCTGACTGCTGCATGCGTCACTCCTCAGCCTTCTGGATGAATCCAGAGGAAGCGCCGTCATCTACTTCCTCTCTGCCTTTTCCCCTCCTCCAATCAAAAAAGGATTTGTAGCAGTGAAAACGAAATACAAAACATGCAAAAGTGTGTGCCTAGTTAATTGAGGCTTTCCTGAGCTTTCCTGATATGATTGTGTGAATCCATATGAATGTGTCATGTTATCCACTGTGAACACCAAGACTACACCACGTTCACACACGTAACGTTATGACGTTATGTCAAATGGTCTCCACGAAGTCCAGACTGATATTGAGGTTGTTTGGATGGACTTGGGGGACATTTCAAGTGTATGGGATATTGATCCAGAAAGTTGCCCTTCTTTGTGTGTGTGTGTGTGTGTGTGTGGGTGTTGGTGTGTGTGCCGGTGTGTGTGTCGGTGTGTGTATGCATGTCAGTGTGTGTGTGTGTGTGCTCTTTAGAAAGCTGTGGCCAGTCGGTGTGTGCGTGTGTGTGTGTGTGTGTGTCGGTGTGTGTGTGTCAGTGTGTCGGTGTGTGTCGGTGTGTGTGTGTGTGTTCTTTAGAAAGCTGTGGCCAGTCGGTGTGTGTGTGTGTCGGTGTGTGTGTGTGTGTGTGTCTGTGGTCTTCCCAGTATAGTCCAGCAACCTTTAATTCCTAATTGCCTCCATTATTGTAGACAGAAAATCAATCTCTGGTCAGACTGTCCATGTCTGCTGGAACCACGCATGCAGTCTTCCATATTTTAACCAATCATGCAGGAGAGCTGCATCAGCTAACCAGTAGAAAACAGCCTCTGAATATGAATTATTATCTCTCGCATGTAATTCAACACCTTCTCCCCAACTCCCCAATGTGTGTGTGTGTGTGTTTATACTAGGGCTGAACAATCAATTGAAATATTATCGAAATAGCAATATGGCCGAGTGCAATATACAAATCGCAGGAGCTGCACTTTTTTGATGAGGGTAAAATGTGTAAATGTATAACACATTATAATGAAGTACTGTATCGCTGCAGAGATGCCCCCTGGCCTGCACGGTGTTCCTCCAGATGTAAGAAGAGTTTGTTTTGTACAGACCCCAACAAATGTCACATGATGATCATTTGTTTCAGTGAAAATTAACATTGTGATGCAAAAATTATAATAATAATAATAGATAGTGAATCATATCGCAATCATAATATCTGTCCTAATAATCGTAATATGATTAATTGGCCGTATCGTTCAGCCCTAGTGTACAAACATATTCTCCATGCACATTGAGTTTGTCACAGAACAACCGATAAGGAAACCAGCGTTGGGTGTCATCATTACTTGGAAGCGTTTCATCAGGGAAGTCTGACTGTAATCTTCCCGTATGTGTGCACCTCTCACAGCAGATGGTTAACACCTACATTCCTACCAGTCCTGACAAGTGGAAAAGCAGGAAGTATCCATTTACTGGCAGTATCCATTACTGCCAGTAATAGGTAACAATCAACTTCCTTCATCGGTTCATCTTGATGCTAGAGGGGTCACGAGGTTGACGGGGTCACGGTGGTGTGTTAACTAGTGCCCACACACACACACACACAGAACACTCAGAAAGTACGCACACCACAGTGTTGTGCGTTTTGTGTGCATAGTGACGTGTGCTGAGTGGGAGTGGAGAACGCAGACAGAGATAAAGGTGGCATATAATCACCCTGCTATTCTGTTTATAATAGGTATTCTCAAATCGTCCCTAAGAGTTATTTTGTACCGTCAAAAGAAGAAAGATTCATCACATTGCAAGCATTACATCATGCGAGACCTCAAGCTGACACCCGTTCATGTTCAACTTGTTCACTATTTGAAGTACAAAGATGCAATGTTTTTTGAAGCAGGGTTCTGAGGGAATAGCAGGTGTGTGGGTGCTGTGAACAACGGTGGTGGTCTGCAACATCAGCTCTGCTCCTAGACGTCATCGGTCTGGGATCTGGGCTTTTAACCCATTTGGGAAAATGACAACTTTGCGGCTAATTTTGTACCAAAATGTCAAAAAAGATTTCACAGCACGCCTGTGAAGCAGGTCTGTCGTGACGTTCTGTATGCTGTTTCTGATTCTGTATGCTGGGGACTTGGTCCTGCTGTCCTGTATGTTGGCTGGGGTCTGGCCTCAGGGAACCTGGGAGTGGGGGGCAAGGATACAGGAAGGATACGTGGGGATTCAGTTCATTATTAACACATTTAAAGGATCTTCATATTACTGACTGTTATTATGATTATTATCAACCCAGTGCTCTGTACTGTTCAGTTGCATGTGCTTAATGGCATGTGTGTGTGTGTGCGCACGTGTGTGTGTGTGGGTGTGTGTGTGTGTGATCACAGTGGAATGCTGTCTCTCCACATGAGTAGGAAAGTTTGTCCATCTTTGTTTCTTGTTGACTTTTCTTCTCGTCATTATTTAGTTTTATTTTGTTCTGAGCTTTCTTCAGCCCATCAGAAGAAAACAAGATGTTTTTCTGCTTTGATATACCTACCTTTCATTTTCTGTTTTCACTCTTCAGTCTTCTGTTTCTGTGTTTGTTTGTGTGTCTGTTTTTGTGCATGAGTGAGCGTTTCTGTGCGTGCATGCATGTGTACTTGTGTGTGTGTACATGTGTATGTCTGTGTACATATATGTGTGTATGTGTGTGTGTGTGTGTGTGTGTACAGGAACAGGTTTGGTGTCATGCTGTTCGTCTCTCTGTAGCACCACCAGCACATCATCTGTACTCCCCACCACTGTCTGTACACAAGCTGCCTGTGCTCCACTCCATTTACAAACGCCTCAACATAAAAGCTTTCCATGCTGCGATGTCAACATCTTGTCTAGGTATAGCCTAAACCATGCAGTGTCCTGAAACCAACATGAGGCTTGTCCAATCACATTAGGGTAGCAATACAGGAAAATCATAGCTACTGCTGTCAGTGACCAGTACTCTCCTTCTCTCTCGCTCGCTCTCTCTGTCGCTCTCTCTCTACTCTCTACTCTATCTCTCTCTCTCTCTCCCTCTCTCTCTCTCTCTCTCTCTCTACTATCTCTCTCCTCTCTCTCTCTGTCTTTGGCTCTCTCTCTCTTTCTCTCTCTCTCCTCTCTCTCTCTCTCTCTATCTCCTCTCTCTCTCTGTCTTTGGCTCTCTCTCTTTCTCTCTCTCCTCTCTCTCTCTCTATCTCCTCTCTCTGTCTTTGGCTCTCTCTCTCTCTATCTCCTCTCTCTGTCTTTGGCTCTCTCTCTCTCTCTATCTCCTCTCTCTGTCTTTGGCTGTCTCTCTCTCCCCATGTTTCTCCTTGGCAGTCTTTCTTCACACTGTTCTGTTTGGTGGGTTGACGCTTGCAGATATTTCAAGTGGTGCCCTAGATTCTCAATCAGTTTGAATTCTGGTCTTTTGACTTGACGCGCTGCCGTAGGATGTTCACCTTCCTGTTGTCGAACCCCTGCTGTGCTGGCATGGCCCAGGGTCAGCGCCCTACTGAAGGGTGAACCTTCCGCCAAGCCTCTTAACAGACTAGTGGAGCCGGTTTACCCTCCAGCAGCTCTAGCTCGCTGTATTCTGCTACGTCTGCTCTGTCTTTCTTCTGTGGTAACACAAGATTTAGCTGAAGAAAACCACAGTGTGGGGCTGAAAGTGTTGAGGAGGTGTGAGGCTGGCGGCGCATTCACTCTCAGATCTTTTGTAGGGCTGGGCTGGTTTCTCTATAATGATTTATATCACGTTATAGCATGTTTTCTGGCAATTCAATAAATACATATAGTCTATATAAAATAACCACATTATAAAGCCCATTTTTGTATACTCCTGTATACACATATTTTATTTTATTTTATAAATAATCATCAGTAATGTAGATATAATGACTAAGTGGTTCAGGGCAGATAATAGAACAGCTAGAACAGTCTGGTTACATTTTTGTAAGTCGCTTTGGATAAAAGTGTCTGGCAAATGCTCTAAATGTAAATGTAAATGTAATGGTCAGTTCAGAAGATGACATCACATTACTGTAACGCAGCCTTTAAAACCAGGAAAAGACAACACCATATCATGATATCTTATATCACAATATCGATATAATATCTATATATTGCCCGCCCTTCTCATCTCACACGCGGGCTTCCTGTCCAGAGACCCCCAGCGGTGCTTTGACCTCTATTCCTCGCTACGCTCCCATGAAGGTCACGGGAGTCTTGGGTCGTATTGACTTTGTTTTGGACACGCTGACGCTGCTGTTAACTTTATGCAAATGAGTGTGTTGTGCGCCGTGCGTTCGACCATGTGATTGGATAATTGACCACTGGCGGGCTCCTCCATGGATATATAATTAGGACTCCTTGTGTTGGTTTTAAACTCTTCCAGTTTAAGCTCTTCCATCAGAGACGTTGTAAACTCCCACAAGCAGTAAGTATAGAGGCAGCAGCGCGTTGCCTGGTGTATCTGAGGCGTCTGGTGGCTTCGTACCGGTGGGTTTGAGGCCAGTGATATGCAGTTTTAACTTGTTGATTCAGCAGAAATGCACACACCAGAATATCACAGAATATTCTTTTTTGTTCTCTGATCTCATCTTCTGATCACTTCAGTGGAAAGCGCTTCAGTGTGAATTTTAATAGCCTTTAGATTGGGTGCTCGATGATGAACAGCGGGAGAGAATATGAGTTAATGCTTTGACAGGTGGAGGCCATTGGTTAGCCGACGGGCTCCTCACTAGGGAAATATGTTTCATTGATAGACGCTAGGAGCTTCCACAGCACTAGGTTTGGATGCTTATGAAAACATCAAACATCATCAACAGCTAATTTCAAAAATAAAATCACACACACACACACATATGCATATATTTTTGTATTTTTGCTGTCAAAAGTGTTTCAGCTCTATTGTACCATGTTTTTTTGTCATCTTCGCCCTCCTCCTCTTCCTCGGGCCCTCACTTTACGTCATTATTTGCTTCGCTGGGTGAAGTCTCTCAATGCTTGTGTTGCATTGTGTCGACAGCAATTGGTAAAAAAGTCTGAGTGGATTGCAATCATGGAGGTTCATTTTCTCCTGTTGTCCAAGACTTGCTCAGAATTGTTGACTGCTGCAATTTTGAGGTGGGCTGGAATCTGCTATTGTTGTCCAGCACGCCTGCAGTCAGCAAGTGTGTTACATCGTTTGAAGACCATGCTCTACCACGGTACTATGAAGACGTTAGAGTAGAAGCAAATATTGGTGGGTTTCCAGGAGATGGAACACATTATATAAGCAATTAATAAGCTTCCATTTTTTAGAGTGGGGGGATCCCCCACTCTTCGTTCCTTCTCAAGATTCCTTACTTGTTAATTAGTTTTTCTTGCCCTTTGGGGAGCTACGGTTAGGGGGTGTCATAAATATATTGCCTGTAAAGCCATTTGAGTCAGTAACTGTGATTAAGGGCTATACAAATAAAATTTACTTGACTTGACTTGACAGGATCAAGCCAACAAAGGGTTATGGAGCTTCACCCATCCCTCTGAGATACAGTGAGTGAGAGTGTGTGCGTTATCTCATTTTAGACTATTCATTGCAATCTTCCCATTAACGTCTTATTCTGGAGCGAAAGGAAAAACTGCTTCAATGAGCTGCATTGAGTCTGCCTGGAAACCCTTGCTAAAAACCCCACAGCTGCAACTGCAGTTGGCTGAATGGTTTGTTCCAAGAGCACATGTGTTTACATCTTTATACTCCAGTGAATATCCACTTGAAACACTGTATTTGTACCATTTCTCTTTTATCCCCAAAGCAGCACAGTTTATACAGCACGATCTATACTGTAGGCTACAGTAATCATGCAAGCTGTGTGCAACTTACAACGTACCTCTTTAATACTCAAATGCTTTGGGCTTTGTAAGGAACTATAGCTAAAGAATCTAAGAGATGCTCTGTTTATACTGAAACAACCTATCACCTCTTACGAGGCCAGCATTTACTGTAGTTATTCACCAGTAGATTCTCTAGCATTAGTCTGACATTTTAATAATCTTTAGCAGAGGTCAGCGTTAAGGTTGTGCTTGGCCTAAGGCAACCCTTTGTGTGTACGGCTAGAAAATATGTATGCTATAATTTGTCACATCGTTTATTCAGCTCTTAATTGTAAATCTGCCCAGCAGTGAACGACCCCCTAAACACGCTAACGCAGATGCTATCCATGCAATTTGTTCACGTCGTAGTTATCGGCGAGACATTTCTCAGGTTTCCTGGCTGAGTTTGGGTTTGGCAAGGTTGTCACTTAGATTTGGCTCCTTGTGTTGAGTATTAAGTACTGAGGTGTCCCTGAGCAAACGCCCACTGCTAACTGCCTCCCATGTGCTGTTTGCATGGTAGACAGGCTGTCAGTCGATGAATGGCTGAATGTGAGGCCTGTCAAGACATTGACTGGGCCACAGGGACTTTAGTTTTACTGAATACAGTCTTCTGGCTCAGCCCTCACGGCTATTTCACACTGTATTGTACTACATACCTCCTTCAGAAACACCAGGCGCTTTTTATGTGGGTAGAGAGAAGTTAAGTTAATCAATGAAACAAATAAAAGCTTAGTTGAGCATTTCTGTTTTGGTTGGGGCCTGACTCTGACCCTGCGACACGGGATCAGGATATAGCCAGTCCACTATACTCCTGCTCTCCAGTAGCTGATCCTCACTGTCGTACCCTTCCATGATAGATTTAGCTTCCTGTTACCGATGAACCCTCCTGCTGATCACCGCTCACGAGTGGCTCCCAAGCGCGACACGCACCAGACCCCAAGCTGTGCTCAGCAGGTGTTTGGAACATCTAATAAGCAACCAGAATATTTACACTGTGCTTCCTGTCCAATAGGAGCGTTGTATCTGCGCCCTGCATCGCGGCTTCTAATAAGGATTGTTTACTGTCATTTACATTGTGGGCATCCAATGGAGACGTGATACCGTCTCGGGTACATGCGTGCTGAGCACTAGAGACGTTTTTATACGGGGTGTACAAGCAGGTGAGAGTCATCAACTGTAGAATCATGTCAGCTGTTTTTCATCGCAAACGCACTTAAGGTTCCCGGGCTTGAGGCCGATATGAAGCCTGAATACATTAAGTTAATGCTATTTGTTTTGAGTAACTACAACAAACACACAAGTTTGTATGTTCTCCCCTGGGTTCCCTCCCGCACCAAAAGACATCCATGTTAAGTTAATACTCCTGCCTGTGCCCTTGACCAAGGCACCAGCAGTAGACCTGGAGTTGGTCCCTGGGCAATTTGTGTAAATCACTCTGTTTAACCTCCCCCAAACATTGCCATGCCTTATCAAATGAAATGAATGTGAATGTGTTGCATTTATATAGCGCTTTTATCCAAAGCGCTTTACATTGCCTCACATTCACCCATTCATACACCGACGGTGGTGTCAACCATGCAAGGTAACAACCAGCTCGTCAGGAGCAGTTTTAGGTGTCTTGCTCAGGGACACCTCGACAATTAGCTAGGTGGAGCCGGGGATCAAACCAGCCTAGACAACCGCTCTACCGCTCAACCTCCTGAGCTAATTCCGCCCCGAAATAATGAATTATATGTAACATAGGAGTGGTTGAAACATGAAGAGGAGGCCTAACTCTACAAGCTGCGCAGAGTACAGCAGTGAGGCGCTAGCCTTGGATGTGTGTGCTCATTAAAAACCAAATTCTCACATTTTGATGTAATATGCGGTTATATCTCAACGCGACCCCAATTAATTTATTTTTCATTTAGTTTGATCTCTAAGCAGCTCTGTTCATTCGTTTCATTACCTGTTTCATATCTAATGTACTTTCTAAAGTATCTCTGGATCTGTTTTTTTTCCCCTCCCTCTGTAATTGAATGTAAGTCATACTGGAATGAATGCATTATTAAAGTGAGGTTTTACCCCACAAAATCATTGTTTTGTTTTTTAATATGTATTACTTGGTGGTATAAATCATTAAATGACTAGCTCATCAAATCCAATCGAATGAAACGAGACAATAGGAAGGGACGAGGAAAATAGTCCAAAAGTTCTAACAGTAAATTCATGATACTATTGGAACTATGTCACATCATAACTGATGAACAAACAAATCATTTAACAAACAACATTCATGACCAAATACCACCGTAACTCTGGCTTTTATTATCTTCTATCTTTTGTCTCCTTTCTTCTTTTTTCGTCTCACTCTCACACAAACTCGTCACTGTGTTGACAGACGCTGACAGACTGACCTTGTTGACGGTCCTGCAGAACTAGCTTAGTCGTGTGATTTGCAGAAGCTGTCTCTCACTGGGATGCCTTCCTTATAGTCCCACTCTATTACAGACCATGATTGATGTATTCTGTCTGCCTGGCGCCGCAACTATTTTTGGTTTGCTCTTGGTCATGTGACTTCAGACTTGTCTGGAAGTACTACATTCCGACGAGTTCCTGATCAACTGTAGCGATGGCAGGTCTGTTATTTGGATTGTTGAGTTGCAGTGCAAACTCATTAGCAAGGCAACAAAATCCTGCCTACACATGTATCATATGTATGTATTGCATCATATCAACATAGGAGCGTTTTGAGTTAATACTCACAACATTATACTGAACAAAATGCATTAACTTGGAGGTGCAAGTTGTAAATTGTAATTGTGCAAATTGTAGGTGCGAGCCCTTAGCGTTTTGGTCTTTTTGAGCTCTAATTTATGGTGCTGTGTTGTGTTGGGTGAGATGAGTGTGCAGATAGGTACCTGAACAAGTGGAATCCTGGAGTATTTGTACCAGTGCCAGTTTGCTCCTCAGTGTGCATCATTGAAGAGGCCTGCGTTGTGGATGTGCTGTTGATGCCGGAGGCTGCACTCGTCTATTTCTTTTTCTTTGGTATCTCTGTTGTTGTTTGTTCATGGAATTATCGGGGTACTTGAGAGAACAGCCGGTCCTGCTGTGCAAATCCCACAAAAAAACATTGTTGACGGAGATGGTGATCAAAGTTTATGGTTTTGGATGTCTGACATGGACAGATGCATCGTGATCAGTGTTTCCCCAATGTTTACTCATGTTTGGCCCCACGGCCCCATCAGTACAGCTACAGAACCCCTCCATCCACACCAAACCAGAATATTTCATCGTTTGAACTCATATTTAGCCTTATCATTTGGCATCCTTATTAATATTGTAGTGGCCTTAAAATGGAAGAAACTGAGGTGTGCTTCTATTTCTGGTTTGAACTAAAAATATACTGTAGTATTTCACAAATTCAACAAATATCATCATGTTTGTTTTGTAGGTATAACAATGCAGCATATACATCTTTGCAAGGACCCTGTGGTAGCTGTCATGTGCCCCCTAGGGAGCATGGACCCCCGTGTGGGAATCCGGATACAAATCTAGAACATACCGCACACCGGTGCTTTTCAACAGACACTCTCACAGAGTTTGGGTCTGCAGAGTTAGGACTGTGGGGCTGTATACAGCTGGTCTACACACCCACCCTCACACCTTGAACCAAGCACACCTGGCCACACCTGACACTTGAACTCTCGACCTGTTTTCAAGTAGGAAGTAAAACGCATTTTTATTTTCACATCATGTTTTTTCATTGTCAGTAGCAATGCAATATGAACCTGTTTTCCTGAATGTGCTTTAACCAAACATTGTGTGTCATGGTTGTTATGCAGTAGAGGAAGGTGAGTGCGTTCAAGGGGCTTTTCAGTGAAACATTATACTGAAAAGGAGGAAATAGCTACTTTACCATTATGCCATTGTTATGCACATAATAAATACATTGTATTGAGCTCATTAGCATATATGTATTTTGCATACCTTGGTTTGTCATTGTGACATGTACCCAGCAGCACTCAGCATCGCAGAATTACAAACAGTACCAGCATTTGTTTTCCAGATGTTATGCAAAACATCTGTATTCGTTAACAGATGTACCTCAGTAGCGTACTTGTGGAAATGTTTTTTATGTGTAATGTCATTACATTACATGAAACTAAAATATAAAATATACAGTGTGTAAAAAAAAAAGGTCCACCTTTCCCTTTGAACATCCAGCCAGAATGTTTTTGAAAGCGCGTAGGTGTCGATTCAATCGATATTCCGTGTGCTTGGCTTTAAATATGGCTGCTGGAGGGGATATTGGCGCAGTAAGGTTACACAATGAATCAAAGTTATGTTAATATGACATTTTAAAAGGCCTTCCGTATCCTCTCCCTTCCAATATCATGTCATGGCAGTGGGAGCACCGGAGAATCAGCCTGCAACCGTGCAGCATAACACAAGAAACAATAATATATTGATCCACGGGTTTTGATTGATGAACAATCACTTTGTTTGAAGCAGTCATGTTTTTGTTAAGTTTTGAGTTTTAAAGTCATAACTGCATTCTCATTTCCTTTCCTACTTAACAGTGTCAAAATGTAATTGAAATGATTTTTCCCCCGCTAATAATATATAAGGCTGCTGATTTCCACTCATTTGGCTTTCATGTTCAGCGCATGTGGCTTCATAGCAACTGTATGGACTTTTGTATCGTAGAATGCAATGTTATGAAGCCAATTATATTCAGCCTGGCTACCTACAGCATGAATATGTTGTAAGTACATATTCATATATAAATGGACTGCATTTATATAGCACTTTACATTTGCCTCACATTCACCCTTTCATACACCAACGGCGGTGTCAACCATGCAAGGTAACAACCAGCTCGTCGGGAGCAGTTAGGGTGTCTTGCTCAGGGACACCTCGACAATTAGCTAGGCGGAGCCGGGGGATCGAACCAGCAACCTTCTGGTTGCCAGACAACCGCTCTATGAGTAATGGTTAAAGCTAAATAATGGAGATCTCACTCATGTTATGTCTCATGTTATTTGAAGTCCATCTAGAAGTAGCTAGGAAAGGCGTTGCGTCGTCCTAATGGGTGACGGCAGATTTAAAAGGGAAGACGCTGAAAGACGCGGTTCCATTGTGTTAAAATAGATTCTAAATTTGGCGTAATTTAGTGCGCCCTTTTAAAAGTGTTATTGAGATATTTTGGAGAGAAAAAAGATGTATTTGTTAAGAGATAGCATAGCTTAGCAGAAAGAGAGCTGTTTTGTTTTTACCATGCAGGTTATTCTGTAACCTTGCATATGGTTTCTGCTGCTATTTTAATTATGTATACATTTGTGAGATGTGCTTTTACTGAAGACTATTAGCTGTGTTCATTCTGTGCATGCTAAGGTAATTTCTAAGTGCTGTCCTCTTGTATGGGCAGAGAGGGCCATCGAGGCTCTGGCTTCTTCCATTCTCAGTGATTCCCATGGCATGCATGTCATCGTGATTTTAATAACGTGATATCCAATAAATTCCCCTTTTTATACATTATGGTGTGTGTGTTGGTCATTGTTAACTATGGCCAACTCCACACAGTGCTGTAAAGGACCTGCTGTAAAAATAATGGGTTTGTTGAGATAAAAAAGGTTGTAAATGTCATGACCTTTGCAGCAAAACAGAAGTGTTGGCTGGTTTATCGCCACAACAATTCGCCTGAAATGGCATATGTGACATGGTCATGTTTGATATCTGCTGAAGTTAGCTAGCTATCCGCCAACGGATGTATTCTGTGCCCTAGTTTGACAGTGTTGGCTCCTCTGTATTTCATCCAAATCCTTTGGACATCTGTGGTGGACACAGATGGATCCGCTGGGCTTACTTCGAGCTGGCAAGGTGAAAAGGTGTGGAAAATAAAAGTTCACGTTCTCCTCGCCTACGGACCAGAGACACGGGACGGGCGTGTCGTCTCTGATCCTGGGGCTTCTCACGTGATAACATGGGATGTAATGGTTCAATGGCTCATACATTTCACACAAGAACATACTAACTAACCCGCCCCACTGCCCCACTGCCCATGCCTTCTGCTCTAGCCTTCAGCCTGCGACGCCCTGGTGGTGCTGCTATGTACTGGTCACCTCCAGGGAACCAAGATTTCCAGTTTGTGTGCGAACAACATTAATACATGTAATATTAGGACATTTTCCCACCTGGACTATTTTCCCATCATTTTGGGTCTAAGTGACTAATGTGGACAACAATTTTTTAAATTGGTCCAGTATTTAGCGAGAGAATGCTTCAGCTGTCAGTCATGGAACGTCTGCAATGTAACCCTTTGGAGCAATAGCGCCCGTCAATGTACATCCTCTAAAAGTGCTTGTTTTTGCCACTGGCTCAGGTTGTAATACAAAGTTTTATAAGTGTCTGACAACATTATGGAAAGGATCCCTACAGAGAAATAAAACGTTTTTCTATACCTTTCACTTGATCCAGTCTGTTTGTTATTGTGTCTAACCAAGTCTTACTCAAGGAGCAGTCTCACTCTGAAATGTTGACAAATCGTATATTGTCAAAATCAGCTAAATATTCAGCCGTGACTTTGAAAATCTTTCAGATAACACTGAGCTAGACTTTCTGTAGTCCAATTGGTGCTATTGCCCTAAAGGGTTGTATTGCAGACGTTTTGCGGCTGACGCTGAAGCAGTCTTGCTCAATATTGGACCAATTTCCAAAATTGACACTTAGACCCAAAACAATGGGAGAATAATGCACAGGTTGAAACATCCTGGAGTTACCCTTTAATACATGTACGATAATTACATACTACTAGGACAATATTAATACATGTAATATGAGGACAATATTAATATGTGGAATATGAGGACAATATTAATACATGTTATATGAGGACGTTATTAATATATGTACTATGAGGACAATATTAATATATTTAATATGAGGACAATATTAATATATGTACTATGAGGACAATATTAATACATGTAATATGAGGACAATATGAGAACATGTAAGAGATATGGCCATTCTCTGCTTTGAGAAAGTGTTGGGCTATGCTCAACCAGAGTCCATCTCTGGAAGCTTCTGCTGTCTAACGTACAACGGAAACACTGATACTCGGTGTGCTTTGTTTTCTATTTCGGTTGAAACCGTCGGGAGGAATCTAATCTATGCTGAGGAGGTTTTGCCCGTCCGAGATGGAGCTGCTAGATCAGGGATGGGCAAACTTTTTGGCTCAAGGGCCACACTGGGTTTTAAAATTGACAGGCGGGCCAGGCCAGTAGCAGATTGGGGGGGAGGGTTAACTAATAACCTAAATTATATAATGATATGACGTGAGTGATACGGCCGTGGGCCGTAGTTTGCCCACCACTGTGCTAGATGATTGGTTTTGGGCTGTTGACGGAGTTTGAGGAGGAGGGGAGTGGAGGACGGTGTGTGGATTATAGAAACAGGAGGCAAGGCTCATTGACTTCCCTTCTCACAGGAGCTCACAGGTTCTAGGGGGAACCTTTAGTGCCCGGTGATGCAGAACACAGAGCAGAGATTAGATTGCACAATAATAATGAGTTCTCCAAGAGACATTCACCGAAGGGCCATTGATGGCTGCAGTTTCTTGTTTTTTTTGTTTTGTTTCTTGAAACCCTTTGCACGGTTTCAAAATTCCAAGAATTGGAACTTGACAATAGGTGACATTTGATAAGGCTATTAAGATGCAACTGTAACCACACTAGGGAGAAGTTACAGTCTTATCTACCAAGTCTAAATGTCAGCTCTATCTCGCACTCTGTCTGCCTGATTTCTTGTTTATTTGTCTCTGGCTGCCGTGTTGTTACATGAGGTCTCGTTAGAAAACTGGAAAAATACATTGTGTGAATGTTGCCAAGGATGAATTCATTTGTGAGGAGTTCACGGTTATGTATCAACATGTACACATCATAACACATTAATTTCAAAGTTAATTGGAACTATTATATAGGGAGAGATGAATTCAGCTTGTTGGGTAAAGTGAACCTAGTTTGTCATATGCCTTTTTATGGGTCGTCATGCACACATTGTCAACATGATTGAGGCTAATCTATCTACACAACATGACCGTAGCCTGTTTGCTTTCGCTTCAGTAGTTTACTTGGAGGATTATACTCTGTGCTCGGTGCTGACAGCTTCCCTTCGTTGCCCTTGTTTCATCAAGCGACGTGCTGCTGAAGTGAAGGACAAAGATTATGTCGGGGACATTTCTTTTTAGCGTCGCTGTCAAAGACGTCAAACGCCTGGTCGGCTCTCTCGCTGTGGTTGCATGCCGAGCGCCCTGGAAACAATGATAGATATACTCCTTCGAGTCTATGAAAAATCAATAGGACGGCTCTGTTAGGGCTCTGGCCATCGATTTCCCATGGATTGTAGTTATTGTGTGGAGCTTGCTTCATGGCACGCAAGAAGGACAAAAAAGAAAAGAAAACATGTGAATCAGTGGTTTTGTCCATGTGTTCATCTCAAAAACATCTTAAACACCCGGTTAAAACTGTGTTTTAACCGGGTGGAACACAGTTAACAGCAGTGGAAGAGAATGACCCAAACTATGCAAACTATTTAGAGTAATACAGCAGCCTTGGAATGTCCTTCATATAATGTTTGTGTGTCCATTTATCCCAGCCTTGTTTGCCCATTGTGTAGGTTTTTAACACAAACTCATGTTGTTTCTTTTGGCCACATTCAATGTCTAGCTGTAGCCATGCTGTTGTTCTTCATGGTGTGTTTGATGAAGAACAAAGGAGGTGCAAAAAGAGCTTTGAATGCAGACCAGAAGACAACGGCCAGAGGAAGCTGATTATCATAAAATTTGAGAGAGTTTGAGTCTGTTTGGACTGTGATGAAAGCATGGTTGTCATTAATATTTCAAGGAAACTACAGCACTAAAAGCAGAAATACAAGCTCACTCAGGTAAGCTTGTAGGCAGGTAGAGGATGTAGCTAACTGTCCTTTGTCAGTAGTCCAGTCAATTATTTCAACAACCTTGTATACTTTCAGAGAGTGAGCGTTCCGGATGTCAACATCCTGTAGAAAGACACCACAGCAATGAAAATACTGAAGAAGTAACAAGGACTAGCTAGCTGGTATGGTAACACGCACTTCATTCCTGTCAGTTGACCATTGTGTGTTTTCTAAGACGACCAAAAGGCACTGCTCCAGATTTGGATGAAGTTCCATGGTATTTTATGACGTCATTTATGATTTATCATTTATGTGGCCTAGCACACAGTAGTTTCTCAGTGACTTGATTGACGTGAATTCAGATTCAAGTTCTATTATTTTTCTCATTCAAATGGAGGGGAATTAATTAGGCAGTAGTGTCTCGTGTCCCTCTCCCCTTTCCTTCCCATTCCCCTCCCCCGCGCCATGGAAGATCGTACCTCCATGACATTAGAGCAGAGCCGTTGGTAGTGAAGCTGGAGCGTGTGCGGTGGAACACGAAGCTCTATTGCACTGGAACTTGACGCCAACTCCCCTGACGAGATGAATATTCAATCTTCCATCTTCAAGGAGAGCAGAAAAAGATAATAATAAAAGGAAAATGTGTGTTTACAAATGTTGTTAACATATTCTCCACCCAAGCCAGGGATTTGGGATCTCTTGAGGCAGCCGTGTGAAATATTGTATTTTTAGGGGGAATTCTAATGGTTCAGAGTGTGTGTTTGTTATATCTCTCTGTTTCCCAGCTTTCTCAAGGTCAGAGTGAGAATCCCCTGTCTTGTGTGTGTTGTTATTTCACATTGTTTTATTTCAGAAAACCTGTGAAGAATTGGCTGAAATCATATCTCCTTGTCCATCAGTCCACCTGTCCACTAGCTGTGTTTGTAGTCGTCTGTTGTATTGTTTGTTACATATACATATATATATATATATATATATACGTATATATATATATATATTGTTTACATATATGACAGGGATTTTCAATTTCAAGTTCCTAGGTATTGATTTCCCAAATCTCAATTCCCAATGTCAATTCTGTAGGTCGAACTGTAACATTGACTGGAAACCACTGAGGTGTTGAGAATTACAGACCAGAAGTCAAGTCAGAATTACACAAGTTGATGTTGTTGATGCCTGACTCAAATCACTTGACATGTATTGCATGGGGCATTACCAATGTGGTTGAAGAGTTTGGAGGCTTTTCACTCCGCGGTTCAGGTCTATTCTCTCTGTCTATATGTATAGATATAATTCTATTTTCTGGCATTGTGTTAGCCGTTCGTTGTTTTGTGTGGAGTTCAGTCCTCCACTCTGAGAAAAATGTGATTGATGCACGGGTCATGACTTAGAGGCTGCTATTGCATTCTAGTAGGCTATATATATAAAAGGTATTGAGGAAGCTATGACTCTGTTTAGACCTCACATCTTCTCTCCGGTTAGAACCAGATCTGGTCTGAGACAGATTGCGGTCACACCTGGTATTAAACAGGTCTCCCAGGGGGCCTCGTCCTCCATTTCCACATACCTCCTCTACGTTGAGATGAACACATGGACAGGAACATCTCTGCTTTGTTAAAAATACTCAACTAGATGTGGGCTTAGGCCTGCTGCACCAGGCAGGCTGGCTCCCTCCAGCTGTTGGACTCTCATTTCTCTGTTTATTTCATTTTCTCCCAAGGACAATCTTCAACCTACCAGATATGCCA
>OMKP01047134.1:0-12757 GCA_900302375.1 Bathygadus melanobranchus | reverse complement strand
GGGATGGTGAAGCAACAGCCAGCCACTGACTTCTCAGCCTCTGCCTTTTTCTCTCTTCATACTCAAAGAACTTCCATATTTTTATAGAGCCAAGTGGGATCGCTGCAGCCAGCACACAGGTTCAGAAGCTCGGCTGTTCAGGCCTTCAGTACGCAACTTTAGTTTGTTGCTAACACGCTGCCAATCTCGTCGTTTGTTAGTTATTTTTTGCCAGTTGTTGCTGTTATTCACTAGTAGTAGTTATTACTACTTTAGGTTTCCTCGTTGCCTAATGTCTGCAGGTACTTGTCCGTCATCGTCTCTCTTTATTCCGGCAGTGGGGGACTTTGAGAAGATTTGGCGGGAGCACTGCGAGGATGAGCGAACCCTCAGCGAGTACGCGCTGGCCATGAAGAACCTGGCAGACCACCACTGGGCCAACAAGTGTGAGGGGGAGGGACGCATCGAGTGGTGCCGCAGGTACGTGTCCAACAAGTGAAACTCCTGAGATGCATTTGACTCCTGACAAGCGCCGAGAGGCAGGGTAGTGTAGCGGTGGCTACTGGAGAAGGTCCTTTGCTCTGTTGACTCCATGTCTGAAACCTACCTACTACCTACCGATCGATGCACGTAAGAATCCCAATTCTTATCTTCTAGGATTCTGAATCGATTCACAACTTGATCGTCTTTGTGTGTTTACACACATTATTCTGCTTTCATGCCATAATTTGCCACACCGCCTTTCATAGTGCTAGTCAGTAGGTCCTGAAGTTAGTACCCCCATGTACTCAATCAGGAATCCATTTTGTGTTGGGAATCGTTTTAAACCAAAACCGATTTTTGTGACCCCAAGAATCAAAATCAAATTGTGCCATACCGCACGATTTCAAGGCATACTTGAGAAAGATCTTTTAACCTCTTCCATGCTCCTTAATCACCTGTATCTCCGTTCACTCTAAGTAACTTTGGATAAGAGTGTCCGCTAAATCACCAAACGCTAACAAATAGTGACTCTGAGTCCTCCTCCCCATTCACAACGCACTCACCAGCTACAGGTTGTGGTAGCCTGGTTCATTTACCACCTCTATCACATGTGACTGCGGAGAGAAGGAGTAATGCCCTGTTGTGGTGGCTCTCAGTGTTTGCCAGGAGTATTTCCTGGACGGTGGGATGAAGAGACTGCTGGAGAAGGATGAGAAGAACTCCAGACTGCTGGCGGGGGAGACTGTAACGTCTCCCGCTGCCCAACACTCTGCCCCCGCACCCAGGTGAGGAAGCACCGCAGCCTGCTTGCTTGTTATGTATATATGGAGATTATATAAAATGGTAAATGGATTATTTATATAGCGCTTTTATCCAAAGCGCTTCACATTGCCTCACATTCACCCATTCAGGGTTTCCTGGTTTTAAAGGCTGCATTACAGTAAAGTGATGTAATTTTCAGAACTTACCAGACTGTTCTAGTTCTTAATAAAATGAGAAGTGCTCAGTGCTTTTCATTTGTCATGTGTTTAATGGTTATAGTATACAAAAAATACCATGTGGTTATTTTATATAGACTTTATTCATGTAATTACTAGAAAACTATAAACATAATAAAGCTATATAGTGATTTGTTATCGCCCAGCCCTGCCTATCTGTAGTAACGTTCTGTAGGTATTTGTGTAGTGAAGGCTCTGTTAATGCATTCAATAGTCTGCCAACGCAGTGTGTACCGTGGAAATAGGTGACTATTCAATATAATTTATATTCCAATTTCACTGTAATCTGTATACATCAAAGTAAAAAAAGAGCACTGCCAAAGAGCATTAATATTGCTGGGTTATTTACATTAGGTCAATGTATCTAGTATTTTAATAATCTAGGTGTTCAATAGTTGGTGAAATCAATTTCTAGTCTTTAACTTGTCTACACTAACACAAAGTGTATAAATGTATAAATGATTAATCCAGTGTGAATGTGATTCCTGTAGTTCTGCGTCTCACCGAGGGAAGATGCGCCTGCTGGATGTGGGAAGCTGCTTCAACCCCTTCCTGGAGTTTGACGAGTTCCTCACCGTTGGTATAGACATCGTGCCTGCAGTCGAGGTACGTATGACGGCCACGATTGTTATATTTAGGCCAGCTAGTGTCGTGGCCATGTAGGCAATTAACCTCCTAGTGACCCCAGATTAAATTATTGCCTGTGGTCCTGTGCTACATGTCATTACCTCTCTTCTACAACACAATTTCCTGTCTCTCTTCACTGTCCTGTCCATAAACAGTGTCTGGTCTGTAGGCTCAGTAGAATTCAGCAGCCCGTTTTGTTAAGCAGTAGGCCTACAGGGCGTGGAGATATTATTTCTGAAGATGACATGCTGTTGTGGTCAATGACGGTAGATTCAATACATTCAAAGTTAGGCCTACAGTAGGCTGCGCGCCCTCTGGACAATATAACCAACATGCACAAGGAATCGCAAAAGGGTTTTCATTTTTGGTAACGCAAAAGTACAAGTTACTTTTTAGTGGCAGTAAACTTGTAATGTAACTAGTTACTTTTACAAGTAACATTACCCAGCACTGCTCAGCGCAGATGCACAATGATTCATCAAGTGATTCGGATGACACATTTGTGTCATCCGGTGAATCCATGTCCAGTGGACAAAAGTAGCGAGGAGATCTGGGTGCAGCAGAGGAGATCTTCCGCGGAAAAAACCCCTCTCAAAATATATGGAGCAGTACTCTGTTATATTAGAAAATAGCCGAATGAGGCGATTCCTCTTTAACATCACTATGGCTAATGACTAAAATGTGTTTGTCCTTCCCTTCCCTGAACGGCCTGGTCTCCCACACCACCACCAGAGTGTGTACAAGTGCGACTTCCTCAACCTGCAGCTCCAGCAGCCCCTCCAGCTGGCAGGCGACGCGGTGGAGGCTTTCCTCCGCCACCTCCACAGCCCCATTGACGCCCTGCCGGCACAGCTGTTCCACGTGGTGGTGTTCTCCCTGCTCCTCTCCTATTTCCCCTCGCCCTACCAGCGCTGGATCTGCTGTAAGAAGGCCCACGAGCTGCTGGAGCTCCACGGCCTGCTGCTGATCATCACGCCAGACTCCTCCCATCAGAACCGCCACGCTCTCATGATGCGCAGCTGGCGCGTGGCGGTGGAGTCGCTGGGCTTCCGCCGCTGCAAGTACGTCAAGTTCTCCCACATGCACCTGCTGGCATTCCGCAAGGTCTCGCTGGCCACCAGCAGCGACCTGGTGTCACGCAACTACCCCGAGATGCTGTACATCCCGCAGGACTTCAACGCCAACGAGGAGGAGGACTGCGGCGAGGCGGAGCCGGCACAGGAGCGCTCGGAGCTGGAGGACGACCAGCTGGCGTGGGGTTTCGCCGAGCTGCCCGAGGCGCCCTGCGACTCCGACTCCTCGGGCGACAGCCAGAGCGGATCAGTGCCGGGCTTCCACGAGCTGGAAGACCCCATCCTGCTGCAGAGCTAGGCTAGGTGAGGCGATGACCAACCAGCACGGGGCTTTCCCCAGGCTCTGAAGCGTGTCTTCTGCTGCGCTGCCAAATAAAACCTGCTGCATTCCTCTTCTTCTCCCATGAAACAATGCAGTTTGCACAGAATGAAAGAAAGAAGTTTACAGATTATGTTGTCATATCAAGACATGAACACGAACACACACACACACACACGCACGCACGCACGCACGCACGCACGCACATACAGACATATACATAACATATGCTAAGACTGGTATATTTTAATAAGTAGCTAGGTTTTTTAAGAGCGGTCAGGATGTTGAGCTGCTCCACTCCCATCGTGGTTTCCATTTCAAGTCCTGTTGCACTTGTTGTTTCTTGTAATTAAAGAAGCCGTCATTGTGTGATTGGAATGGAAAGACTAAAGATGACTGACTGATGATGGAATCTTTATCACATTCTGTCAGTCACGCATTTAGATTTTTTGAAATTCTAAGTCTTGGTGCGCATTTAAAAAAACAAAGACAAAACAAAAGTGCTTTGCTTAAAGTATGAGGAACTCAAAGCGTCTAAGCGTTGTGTGGTATAGAATATGCCAGCGCAGTTTTATTTAACGTGGCATTCGTTGTATAACTGATGATTTGTATGTTTTACAATAAAGCTGTGTTTGTAGCATTTTCCAACGTTTTCAGGACCATGCGGTAGGATTGTGTACTAGACGTGAAACTGCAACTGTATTTTAATCTGTGTGGTCCGAGGTACGACTTCTCGACGTTCTTAGAAATAGTAACAATATAAAATTGTTTCCTAGTAGAATTTACAGTTATTCACTTTTGTGTAGTCAAGTGAAAGAGAAGCACATTACTTCAAATCAGTATGTATACCAGTATATTCTTTGGAGGCCATTTTATAACCTAATGTGAAAATTCTCACTCTTGCTGTAAGTTATGACCTTTGACCTGAACTTTGTAAATTCAAAGTACTTCATATTAGAGGTGGACTTTTCACCAATTTCCGTGTTTAGTAATATTTCATATCGAGTCAAACGAGACGAAGAGGCAAAATAATTTTAGCAATAGCCAACAAAGTAATCTAATCTTTGATCGAGAAAAAAACAAACACTATCGCTTGAAATATAATGTGTGTAGGCCTGTACAGTGTACCCTTGCTTACAGGCAACGAGTGTGTGTGCGTATGTTAAATACGAGTGATTGTTGATTGTGAATTCATGCTGTCACAGCTTGCTGATAGCACTTTACTCTTAATATCTACGAGGGTACCGTGACAGGCCAATGCATCTTCATGTCGTCAACATGATCATTCTAGAATAAAGAATCTGCTGAGGTGCCTTCTCCATGTTTGTGTTGGATGACTTCATACCCCCCCACGGAAAAGTATTTCTGAACACCCTTTGTGAAATTAAACGTTGGCCAACGTTGATCGTTAATAGTGTTGGTTTACGGGATAGGTTTCCGCATTTAATAACTACTGTATTCCCTCTGGTCTTTTGCCAGTAAATACACATTTATCTGGTGATGTCACCTGTATTTCCACTGTACTGACAAGAAGAAAATAAGTGATCTTATTTTGTGATAAGTGGTTTGCATTTGTCTTCCAGTGTTGACTGTAGTCTGCTTGCATGAGGACTCTGCTTTACATCATAAAGTATTTTGACATTGCAGAACAAGATGTGCTTATGGTTTCATTTTTATAAATCATTGTCTCATGTGACGTCTCCGTGTCCAATTTGTTTCCTACTAATGAACAAACTCAAGGTCAAGTTCAACTTGCAGATTGGATTTGAGTTTTTCTGAGCAGTGTGAAAAACACATGGCATATAATTGTAATCACTTTGAGGTCGCTCTCATACTTGTTTCTAAATCGGACATAACTGCTCTTTGGACAGTGAAGACAATGTGAAAGATCAACAACTAAAGTACCACAAAAAACATTGGTTCTGAGCAAAAAACTTGTTACGTGTGTTTTACGTATTGGGTACAAACTTGACTCTACTCACTCGCCGTAGACACGTTAATCCGGATGTCATCTGACCTAAACTTTCGGCGCTGTTAACTAACTTTAGGACGCCACATTACTTTACAGATGATGATGGTGACGATTGCGGTTTCTGCCATCGCCCACCACACGCTCATACGCGTCAAACTAGAAGTCTCCGCCAGCCGTCAGAAACACCATTACAAAGTTATATGAGCTACCCGTGCTAACCAAAGACCGGTAAAAACCGACGTATGCGCGGCTAGCGACGGCTAACGCGACCGGCGGAGCAACTCTTTTACTGCTTTAAAACGCCATGTAGCACCGTCCTTCGCGTACAGGTCGTATGTACGGGTGGGGGGACATGTGTCGCTTCATACGCTATGGGGTCAGCCACTGCCTGCATGCGGCCATGACCAGGCTGGAGGAGGTCCATGGAGACGCCAGCCTCCGCTCCTCCATACGGGCTCTGGGGTATCTGTCCGGCGCCAGTCTGCTGGTGGCGATCGGCCTCGGCTTGTACGTGCGGTGGGAGGTCAGCCGAGAGGCCAACATCCTGGCCGCTTTAGTTTTGGCCCTGGTGGTCCTGGGTTTCGCAGTGGTGCTTTACTGCCACTTCAACATGGAGAGGGTCAGCCGACGTGTCGTCCACCTGTGGCTGGGGTTTATGTTGGGGCTGCTGTGCTTCGTGGACAGCCCTGCCCTCGACCACGACGTGAAGGAGCAGGCTACCGACTACTTATTGCTGACTAGTATGGTTCTCAGGACGCTGTGGGCTCTGCTGGAGAGGATCTGTGGATGCACCAAGTACCGCCCGGCTTTCCTCACCTCGGCGGAGCGCCTGGAGCTGGTCGGCTTCGCCTGCACGTCATTCATCATCGACGGCTCCCCGAGTGTGGTGGTGCTTGTCGGGGCGCTGGCGGTGGTGATGGTCGCTCTTCGCATGAAAGCTCTCCTGGCACTGCCCAACTTGGTCTGCTTCGCCGTCGTCACCGCAGTGGTGTTACTCAAGTCCCAGTACGTGTCCACCAACCCGTTCGCCCTGGCTTGTTTCTTCAGCCAACTCATCTGCGACCCGCTGCTCGACGTCTATTTTAGCGGCTTGTCTGTGACCGAGCGCTGGCAGCCGTTCCTAGCCGGGCGAACCTTGCGACGACTGTCCCTCCTTCCCCTGTTGCTGCTGGTGGAGGTGACCTACCTGGTTCTGGCTGGGCAGAGGCTGTCATACGTGGGCCAGTGGTACCTGATGATCCCGGCTTTCGTGGCCTGCAGCCTCTTCTGGGCCATCAGCCACGTGGTGTTCTTCATCACCGTTTGGGGCTTCCACACCAAGATCAGCGACTGCCAGAGAGTGTGCTTGTCCCAGGGGTCAGGGGTCACCAGCCTGGATAAGATCATGGCGTCCAAGGGCGTGCGACACTTCTGCCTCATCTCACAGCGCCTCGTTCTCCTCACGCTGGTGTCCACCATCATTCTCGCGGCTCTCACGTGGCAGGTAGACCCATTTATTATGCATTAAAGGAGCCCTATTTTACCTGCAGGTGTGAGGTTAGTCACAGAGTAGTCATTAAGAGCCATTTCAAAATGTATCCACTGGTGACATCACAAGTGGGAGTGTCCGCCCAGATGTGGGATGGGTGGATCCAGGCAGTTGATACAGTCTACCCAGGAGGAGCCCACCTGCCTGAGGTAGTAGATACTTATTAGGTCTCACACCTGGTGGTAAAATAGGGGCCCCTGTTGAGCATTTAGTTTCAGACTGAAGATGCCCTGGTTCGACTCCCTGTGTGTTTTCCTCCACAGTCCGTCAGCAGCATCTTCATCAGTACATTCCTGCTGGTCCTGCCCTTGGAGTCCCTCTTCCACGGGCTCTTCCACGAGTTGGGCAACTGTCTGGGGGGGACCTGCGTGGGCTACGCAGTGGTCATCCCCACCAATTACTGCAGGTAGTAGACGCCCATCCATAAGCTGTCCTACACTTCTGTCCTACACTGAGACGTGTAGGCCAGCCAATGACTTCATCTAGTAACCGTATAGGATAAAGTTAAGTCAATTTTATTTGTATAGCACTTAGTCACTGTTACAGTCTCAAAGGGCTTTACAGGCCGTATATTTATGACATCCCCTAACCCTAACCCTAGCCCCTAACCCTAAAAACGTAATTAACAACGAAAAAATCTTGAAGGATCGCAGTGGGGAATCTCTCCTTGCAGAGATGATTAGGAGTGCAATGGGTGCCATAATGGACATGCATAGTAGTAATACAAGTACAAAGCAGTTTGACAGGTAATTTATGACATTATCGACATTGTCTAGTTCTAGCTCCATCATGCCTCTTTGGGCAAACATCTGTACATTGATTTGCTTTAATATCTTGTATGTTTATAAAAACGCGTCACATCTTCGTATTGGGGAGATTCCTACTCTATCAATACATAGAATCAACTATTTTAGTGTGCATCGTGTGAAGGCGCAAGTGCAGATTACTATAAGAGTTGAACATTCAAGTGAGCAGCCGTGATGAGTTCAACTCAGTATCCCATCAGTCTCCTCACCCAGCTCAACACTTCTACCCCCTACTCCAGCCCCGACGGCCAGCCCCTGCTCCTGCCCCCGGACCAGGTACAGCAGCTGAATCAGCGCTCCACGGGCATGCTGAGCAGCGTGCAGCGCTTCTTCGCCCACCACCTGATCGAGAGCTTCGGCTGCGACTACTCCACCAGTGGGGTGAGCCTGGAGGCCCTGCAGACCAAGCTCCGCGGCTTCCTGGAGCTACGGACGGCGGACGGCCCGCGCCACGACACCTACGTGGTGTTCTACAGCGGACACACACACCGCTCCGGGGAGTGGGCGCTGGCAGGTGAGCGGAACCGAAACCCAGTGGAGACGCAGTCTGGTAGAACGCATGCATTGTTGTGGTGACTATGAAGTGTATTGTTTGTGTATTTGCATTCCTGAAGCTATAAATTAATTGCTAGTTGATTTATCAAAGTCATGGTGGATCGACTAATTGATTGACTTCTCCAGCACTAATAACTTGGGTGAGATGTCATTATTACAATTATTTATGTGTACATTATTTTGATTTGCTCCAATACTTGCTATTTGTATATAGATGTACTTTGTTAAGAGACATTAATGTGTTGTTGTCATCTCCCCTTGTGTGACACCCACCTGCCGGTCCAGGCGGAGACACCCTGCGTCTGGACCAGATTCTGGAGTGGTGGCGCGATAAAAACGCCGGCTCCTGCTCCCGTCTCATCCTGGTTCTGGACGTGGATAGCGCGCTCCCCTGGGCCAAGGAGGTGGGCCGCCTGGACGCCGGCCTCTACGTGGCGGTGCAGGGGGCCACGCTCTCCCCGGCCTCTGACCCCGAGGTCCAGGACGCCGGGCAGCTGGGGGACTTCACCTCCCGGTGGGTGGAGTTCAACTGCAATCCCCACGCCGACATTCACTGGTCGGACCCGGGCCGCACCGTGTCGGCCGTCTACGGCGTGTCGCGGCGCTGGGGCGACTACTCGCTGCACCTGCCCACGGGAAGTGACATCACCAAACACTGGCAAACCTACTTCCCCCGCGTCACCTATGCCGTGGTCCAGCTGGCGCTGTGGGTTGGTGGCCTGGACCTGTTCTGGGGCTGCAGCGTCTGCCTACGGTGCCTGCGGAGGTTCAAACTCAACTGGTTCCCGCCGGCTGTACTGGACACTGGCCTGGGCTTCAAGCTGGTCAGGTCCTAGACACGTGCACTCAGACTGTGGCATGGTTGTGCTGAGTGAGCGGAGGAGGCGTGTTCAGACATGGAGACACATTTTACACCAGGTGACGCATGTTATGTTGGTCTCAGACTTTTAGGTCTCGGGAGTACAAAGAGTGTTTTCATAATGAGTTGAACGGTTACTGATGTTGGTGTTTGGAGGCCTTGTTATTATTTTTATTTTAACATTCAAATTCTGCCTTTTTTCCCTTTTTTATTGGGCTCTTTGAGTTAGACGACGCCCCCAACTAAAGAGCGTACACATATGTGGGGATATTATGAGATTTTAAATGTAATTGGAATATTTCAAAGCAAGGTTGCATTGGACATGACGGGATCTCTCCCGGCATTCACTTGCTCTAGTGTGCCTTCTTTTTTACTGTAGTGTCACCAAAGAACTTAACAAGCCGAGTAACACTCTGAAGCCAAAAACAAGTCAAGTCGTTTTCACCAGCCTTGGGAAGCCATACTCCTCCTTGTAAACACACTGGCCAAACAGTTTATAGCTTCTCCCAATGCACAGCTGCACAGCTTTTGCTCATTTAATACTAGTTACTTTTCCACGTGTGTAGCTGGCCGTTGATCTGCTTTTTATTTGGAGTGAACTTTAAAGTGAATGTATTTTGTATTGTGAGTCCCCCTTGGCCTCGGCTACCATGATAATACACCCATTTGACTCCAATGAAATAGTTAAATATATTATGCTTTTGGGGATACGTTTTAACTATTCCAACTTCAGGGAATTCCAGAAAAAAAAAAATTGAATTTAAGTCAACTCTGTCTACTGCAATTATTTATGTGTTGTTTTAAATGGTTATTTAATGATTAGCTTGTAAGCGTATTCGGATTGTATGACATTTGCTAAATTGCGACCGCTATGCAATAAAGAGCTGATTTCAAAATCATTCATTATTGAATGCACCCTAATAGTGGGATACACTGCCACCATGTGGTGTATTAATGTAATTACAATTGTACACGTAACTTCAGTTGGGTTATCCACAGTAGATTGGAAAGTTGGTCAAGTCCAGGCAGGACACGCAATTGATTCTAGATTTTGTTTATTTTATTGAAAATTTTATAAAATAAGGTACAGCAGCATTTCATATTTGTATTTCCATCTATGACACATGTACTTAAACCAAATAAAACAAAAAAAACAGTATTGTCAAGGAGATGGGAGCAGGGATTAGTTTAGTGGAACACAGTGGGCACCCTCTCCTGTCTGTATCTGCAGAATAGAAGAGACAGTGGGCACCCTCTCCTGTCTGTCTGCAGAACAGAACAGACAGTGGGCACCCTCTCCTGTCTGCAGAATAGAACAGACAGTGGGCACCCTCTCCTGTCTGTCTGCAGAATAGAACAGACAGTGGGCAGCTGATCCTGTCTGTCTGCAGAATAGAACCGACTCTCGCCCATTAAAACAATAGTCTATAGTTACTTGGATTACACAACGTTGCGACAATTCAAATGTGTTGATTTAAAAGTCACTAACCACAATACAGAGACAGTCAGTGTTTGTCATATTGAGTGCAATTTGGAATATATATCAATATTTAATCCCCAGAGTCTACAAATGATAACATATTTAATTCTCGAGTGACAGAATTACACAGCACAGAAGTACGACCACAGACTTGGACACTTCAGTTTGAAAGTCGTTTTTTTGTTATACATAATTAAAAGAAAAAGGGCCAAATATTCAATTAATACATGGCTATGCAATATATACAGTGCAGCTTTATCTTTGGCCAGTGTAAACTTAAAAATGAACCCATTTAAAACAATATCCTTCCTCTCAGAACAGCATGTCGGATGAAAAACAAACATGGCTTCCTTCAACTCAACCTAAAAGTGATATACTACAACCTCTATAAGCATAAAGACTCCTTTATGAACATGACAAAAGGTTTGGATTACATCCTGTAGAACATAATGAGCGGCATCGATCCAGTGAATGGATCTGCAGTTAGGTTCATAGGTTACACACACCAGCTACAAGGTGGGTACGAGCGCACAGCGGAAAATACTTTTTTTGGCGCAGAAGTGTGCGATTGATTACTATGGCGACACGCCCTGTAGAACGGCAATCTTTGGAAAACTTTTTAATTTTTTTTATTCTGACCAACTGGCAATTAGAAAAAGAACACAAGTAGACATTGAATCGAAGTTCTTCTCAAATGCTATACGTAATAATAGGTTGCCGTTTCTTTATTCATATATGCCTATATGATAATCTTCTGATTTGAAACCAGTTGACAAAGTTCTTTCATTTTTTTTCAAGATCCGACATCGTTGAACCGTAGACTTCTAAATCTAATCATGGAATTATCCAGACAGCCCACTTAATACAACTGTACACAGGCTAGCGATGGCTCCACACCTTCTGTTTTTAAAGCTGCTTAATGCTGTCTCAGTGCGTTCCTTTGTTTCATTCTTGTTTGGCTTTGACAAGGAACATGTCTCTGACAAGTCGCTGTCCGTTCACCCAATGAATGAGTTTCTGCGTTACCACAACCGAAGAATCAAAATGAAAAACAGCTCATTGTTAGAAAGATGGCTCCTGTATCTCGTATGGCTTCAGAATGGGTTCCAAGGTTTGGCTGACTGCAGGTGGAGCATGGCAAAGCTAAGCATTGTTAATATAGTAGTATGTCCTTCTCCCTCTCCTACAACCCATACTCTTTAATCCTGAAAACACCCCACGCACTATGGCCGCTTACAGTTCCAGAGTCCGAGTTTGCTTCAAATATTCCATATAGGCAGACAACAGGAGTGGCAAGTACATGACAGGCCTTTAGGAGAACCGTGTAGTGTAGATACGCCCTTCACAAGAACACTGAGGAACTGTAGCTTATCTTAGCGATGAGCGTGTGATTGTCCTGGATGTGTTCCTCATAGCGACGCAGAGATCTCATGACTAACTTTACTAAGACAAGACTTAAACTATATAGTGTTCCTTAAAAAAAAAAGAAGAAAAATAGGAAGGAGGCGAAGCCAAAACAAAAGGCTTAAGAGATCCCTCCTAAAGCACGTTTACATAACATAACGTTAAATAAGACACAGGCTTCATTGAACTTTACAAACTATTGCTGTCCCCTTCTCAAGAACAAAAGCTAAAGGAGGTTTCCTGTTTCTGTTTTAATCCTGGCTTCTTTCTCCGTGCGAAAGTGAGAACCATGACAACGGCACGAAGCCCCACTTAGTGTACGTCAACAGATGAGACCGTCGACTCTGTGATCCACAACGCTGTACGCAGGGCCGAGAAACATCACTGACAAGGTACTGAACAAAGAACATGGTGGAGGAGCACTGCAATAAAACAAAACACGTTTGCAAATAACATTAGCTCATCAGTTAGACTCCTGATCCACAATGTGCCTCCCAGGAAATCAACGACCAGGCAAATATTGGAGATTGCATAGGGGCAACACCATGAACAACGCAGTCATACGTGACACGTGACACATCCTCGATGGCGAGACTGGGGTCAAACTTCTCTCCTCCCTGTGGTCTGTCGGGAGATATATACAATAGAACCAAAGGGTCCGCCATATTGCTAAC
>OMKP01047126.1:13365-30967 GCA_900302375.1 Bathygadus melanobranchus | reverse complement strand
CACTTGGTTCCCGGCCCTGTGAGGAAAAGTGGTGAGTGTGTATTTAAATAAAATCATTTTGTTGCAACCATCATATTATATAGGCGTACTTTTATTTACCCTTTGGTAGACTCTGCTTTACATTATCCCAGCGATGCCACTTTAACACACCACTGTGCTGTACTGAAATGAGGTACAACAATAATAAGAGAGAATCCCTTCATACTGTTAGAGCTTCTAATGTGTGTGTGTGTGTGTGTGTGTGTGTGTGTGTGATAAATTCAAAGACTACTTTAGACCACTGATAGTGTATTGTTCTATAACTGTGCATGGATGATTCAACAACGGATTTTATTCATATTTTTATTTTATTTTATTCATATTCATACACCAGACGAAGATGCTTGACCAATAGTAATTTGAACCTCTTCTATATCCGTCGGCCTAACAGTGGACTACTACCAACATAAAGTATTGCGCTATCACACACCATGCTCTGAGAGGGTAGGCCTACAGATCAGCATCAGTAGCAAAACAATACATGATATTTGTTTAGACAGTAGAGGTCACTATATCACCGTGTATGATCATGGAAAATCAAGCCTGTAAAAAAAAAGAGTTAAATATTTAATGTATAAATTAAATATAAAAAAATATATTTAAAAGCATATATTTATTTCTATTTTCAGGAGGCTGTTTTAAATATTAAGCACACAAAAAAAGAAAGAAGTGGGGTCTGCCATAAGCACGCGAAAATAGTTTGTCCCGGAAATACGTCACTGACGTCGAACCGGAGCTTTGAGATTTTCGCGCGCCTTCTCTAAACACCCACACCTGTCAAACTGACGATATTTTGTTGATATCCGACATTGCTGCACGCTTTCGGTGGATCACCAGAACTTCTCCTCTTGAAATGACTTCGGCAGACTATGACCCGGCCTCTTTACCGGATTTGTTGCCACTCTACTACCGACGACTGTTTCCGTTCTCTCAGTATTATCGGTGGTTGAACTATGGCGGAGGTGAGTGTGTTGTAGTCTGATCATTAACCACCGATAGTGACTTGTGCGTACCTGATCCAGCCATTGTGTGTTTTTAGTTCAGAAGAATTACTTTCAGCATCGGGAGTTCTCGTTCACGTTGAAAGATGACATCTACGTCCGCTACCAGTCGTTCAGCACGCAGAATGAGCTGGAGAAAGAGATGCAGAAGATGAACCCGTACAAGATTGACGTCGGCGCAGTCTACAGTCACAGGGTACGATGCTGATTGCTTACTAACTGAGAGTGGAGTGTACCTGAACCACAGTGCACCAGTTCTTTCATTCGATTTTCTTATTTATTAAGAAAACTGCATGCTTTGTTTTGTTTACTTCCTTACCTGCAGCCCAATCAACACAACACGGTGAAGTCTGGAACCTTCCAGGCTCTGGAGAAGGAGCTAGTCTTTGATATTGATATGACTGACTATGATGACGTCAGGAGATGCTGCAGGTAAACTATTCTGCGTGGACAACTGGCATGAAGCACTTGTATCTAAATGTGAATGTTGGTGCACACCAGTGGCTCTTACAATCAGTCCAGTGAAATCCAGCAAATATACATAGATAGTAGACATAGAAACTGATTGTGCACCCTGAAACATAGAGCTTGACTTGGTTCAAAACAAAAGTAGGGTCTTGAGTTATCACAATGGCGTAGTGTGACTTGGAATATGTAGTCCATTGAAGTTGAACTGAGCACTATGACAATGCTGTGATTTTAGTGCGGCTGACATTTGCCCCAAGTGCTGGACCCTGATGACAATTGCCATCCATATCCTGGACCGAGCTCTTAAAGGTGAGTTTTAAAGCAACTCATACATTCATTCATTTTATTAAAGGGCCCCTATTTTACCCTATGTATGATGACTACATCAGTCTACCAGCCTACCCAGTGGACTGTACCAACTGGTAGGCTTCTCTATCCATCATACATCTGGGTGGACACTTGTGATGTGACTAGGCGGTAGTCACATGCCAATTTTGAAACGTCTAGTAATGGCTAATCACACTCAAACCTATAGGGGCCCTTTAAAACTGTTTCTACAAGTGCAGTGCTAGATGGGTAAGTTGTGTTTTGTCTTCAATTAACTTAACTATTTTTAGAGGACTTTGGCTTCCGGCACCTTCTGTGGGTGTACTCTGGAAGGAGAGGTGTGCATTGCTGGGTGTGTGACGAGGCAGCCAGGAAGCTGTCCGTTGCAGGGCGCTCTGCTGTTGCCGAGTACCTCAGCCTGGTGAAGGTACCAAGACTCTTTCACAACCTTGTGCTCTTGAGCAAACCCAAATTCTTGCCCTTTGTTGGACCACTATATCCGTTTGCTGTTATTATTATTAGTTGTTATTATTCCATTCATGGGCATTGATTGTGTTTTTATAGTGCATCAGGCGATACCAGAAAACAATTGCGAATCATTTAGTTTAATGTGGAAGACCTGTCACTAACCTTATGGGAGAAGGGAATCCTGGCTATTCATTTTGGAATTACTCGGTACTTCTTGTTTCAAGAAATTGTTGTAGTTATCGCGAAAATGTATGCAAGCCGTCAGGTAATGCTGCAGTACCTATCTTTCATACTAGCTATGGATTGATCGTTGGGTACATTTGTCTCTCTCCGCAGGGAGGGGACGAAACTGCACGCAAAGTAGTCCTGTCGGATCCAATTCACCCCTTCATCCGGTAAGGAAAACCTTTCTCTTCCACCAGGCCACGGCCACACGTTTGTAAGAACAATCCGCATTAAAGTGTTACGTTTTAACAAATCGTTTTATCCTGTGTAATGTATTTCAATGCACCTCTACTAGATTCCTTAAAATAGATTATTTTAAGCAGATGTTTTGATGTGTATGTAATATTTGTATGTATGGGGATATTTGTTCACTGTAATTTCCAACAGAGAGTCTCTGGCAGTGGTAGAGCGCTACTTCCCACAGTATGCACTACAGAGCCAGGAGATCTTGGGACACAAGGACTCTGTAGACAAAGTGCTGGCCCTGGTCCCTGAAGATATCCTTTCTAATGTAACGGAAGGAGGGACCTCTTATTGTGAAAACATAGCATTAAATGATTAATTCCAAGATTAGATTTTTGCTTTGTTTTGGGTGGTGTTGCTGTTAAATTAACTCTCATCCTCTATTTTTGTGTGCACATAAAGCACTAAAGTGCTTTTGAAGCATCAGAATCTCACCAAACCTTTCCTTAACTCTGCACTTACATGTTAGAAAAGATTTACACACATACTTTGAGTCTGAGAAGAACCCAGAGAAGCGCTGGGGCCAGCTGGAGGCCCACGCCATGACCAAAAAGGTCAGTGTTCAGGATCAACAAATATAAGACTATTACACTGTACACGTACAGCGTCAGTATAATATGCCGGTGTCCTGTCTCATTTCACAGGCCACCGTCAAGAAGGGCCAGCACTTTGAGAAGGAGATCATGCTGCAGTACTGCTACCCACGTCTTGATGTGAATGTCAGCAAAGGGGTTAATCATTTGTTGAAGAGCCCCTTCAGTGTTCATCCCAAAACGGGTGAGGAAAGATGTTCCAGTGCAGTGATTCTCAACTGGTGGGCCGTGACCCAAGTGCGTTTTTCAGTGGGTTGCGGAACATATGCCAAACCATAATCTTTAGAAAGGAGCCTATGAATTAACTAATGTTTCAATGTTAATTAATGTAGATAGATATAGAGTTTTTTTCTCCATGGAATTTGGTATTTTGAAATGAAATGGTATTTTCATGGAAAACATGGAAAATGTCCAAATTGATCCAATGTCCTTTAAAAACCTGGAACATGTCATGGGAAATTGTGAAGTTATGCTAGAAAACATATTTCCAGGCCCTGCTGCTTGAACACTGATTGTCACTGAAATCCTCTGAGGATAAATTACTTTAGTTCAAAGCGTTTTCATTGGCATATAAAGTACCTGCGTACCCATCTATAGAATAGCTCTTTCCAGCTTTCACCAGATCACAGAAAATCAATATAATATAATACATCATTTAACGAATCCATACCTATTAGTTTGTTTTTAAAATTATTTATAGGCTGAATACGCCTCAAGTCTCTTCACAGTTGTCATTGAATTAAAAATCATGTCACTCATTCAATAGAGATTAGGGTGGCTGCTCCTCACAGTCCATATCGTATGAACCTCCATGAGCACAGAAAGGTTATCGAAAATGAGAATAGTGGGAATCCTGCATTGTTGATTACTGTAATATTGGTAAATATTATTTTTATTTGTGGCTCGTGACTTGAGGACTAATGACACACGTGGGTCCTGAGGCTAGACCAGTTGAGAAGCGATAGTGACTAGACACAAGACAGCCTTGTGCACTGAGGTTGGTATGTTTCATTAACATGTGTTGTCTCCACTGTAGGGCGCATCTCTGTTCCCATCGACATCAAGCACTTGGATGAGTTTGATCCATTTGATGTACCCACGATCAGGTTGGCATTCATCTTCATCATCAGAATGCTTATTCTGTCCATGAATCTACTGACTATGATGGACTATATACTATAAAAGACACACAAATTAACATACTATTTATCTTTTTTTTTAATCTGATTAATCATCCAAAGCGATATGAAGTCTTACATGTTTGCTTCATCTGACAAGCAGCCTATTATATTATATTATAATGATCCATGCATGAACCCAATATTGGATTTCTGAAGCATTAAGCAGCAAAGGTTTTGTATTTCTACTTAAATGAAATAAATCAATTGAGTAGAATGTCCCCAGCATGATTTGATTGTACAAATGTTCTGTGGATCCACCAATCGTTGCAGCCATACTAAATATAAACACTGGCATCTTCATCATCATTTTTTTTTACTCTTAACTCACGAACACATTCCTCAAATGTATTTCTGACATTGGTGAAAGCTGATCTATTTATTTTGAACCGTCACTCTCAGTCTTATCTGCGAGGAGCTGGATCGACCCAGGGCAGGTGAGGAGGAAGAGCAGGTGGACAGCAAGGAGGAAGGTGATCTGGATGCTGCGGAGAAACGAAGGATTAGAGGTACAATACTGCATCTTCTACATTTAGTTCTGAGTGGCCATGGACACGTGTGTTGTTAATTTGTTATTGTCACTGAATATTTCCAAACAGATTACAAACGGACAAGCCTAGCAAAGTATGTGAAGATTTTGGATCAGTTCCTGGACGGAGTGGCACAGTCCCATAAAGGAGAGCTGCTGAAGAAGAGTGGTGAGTTGAAGAAGACGAGGGGGTCTTCTTTGCAATTTTGCATGTCAGCAAATGGTTTTTTTTCTCATTGTTTTTATTTTTATTCTGCAGATCTTCAAAAAGATTTCTGATTTTCTGCTTGGCCCTCCCCCACCCATATGCGACTACAATACAACTTGGTGCATCTTGTTTTATAGTTCAAACGTGCTAACTACTTTTGTTGCTTTCTTCAAGCACATGCATGTTTAATACACCTCCTGTATGATTAGTGTGCTTGTTCTCTCGTGGATGATTGTACAGCCCTTTTTTTACACAACTTTGTCAGAATACAACTTTTAAAATGTTCTACTGTATTCCACTTATGTATTCTACTTAACTGAAATAAAACAGACATTACATGACGGTATCAAAATGCACTTTTAACTGCTCAAGGTGAAGGAGTGAGGTTGAATTTACAAACGGATCTTCTATAATTTTGAGGAGTTTGCTTTTCTAGCCTGAGAACCAGGCTGACTGTTCCTGACTTTCAACACTAGATGGTGTTCTACACTGACTGCTGGGCACTAAACTTAGTTTGTTTTGTCTATGCAATTTAATTTACTGCACTTGATGGCCGTCAGTCCTGTGTTGAGTAATTTTACGTTAGCATAGTCTTTGCCTACTATACATCTCGTTTCCCTTGTCTTCTTAATGGCAAAATAGGCAGCTTTTCTTCATTGTATTAACACGATCTCTGCTCTGAAGTACACTAGTGTGTAAATACCTTTGGAATAAGCTGCCTGTTTTTGAAACGTCTAGTTTAAACAGCTCTTTATCATGCAGACAGTATTGTACATGTAGGCCTACAACTATATGTAGTGTCTTCCAACCATGTTCATGCCCGCATTCATTCACAATACATTTAGTGGAAGCAGCTGGTGCAGGTTCTTGAATAACAAAGGTATTCCTGTATGCAACATTCAAAATAAATGTTGAGTTGTATGCATGTAATTTGGTTTAAAAAGCATGTTCATTTGTATTATAGTTATCAAACAACTTTATTGAAACATGTCTCATGTCTATCTCGTTTGTATGTGTGGATTAGCACATTAACGCCCTTGCAGTATGTCGCCTACATGGTACAGATCCAGTAGAACTGGACCATCTCTACCAAAACCATCCATCCATCCATTCTCTTCCGCTTATCCGGGCCCGGGTCGCGGTACCAAAACCAATAGACTGAAAATACCTCTGGAACAAAGTACAAATACATATTCAATATTACATTACAATTCTGAAACCTGGAGATGGAAATCAAAGTAGTATTTCGAATAATCTAATGAAACATAATTACACCCAATGCAGTACTTCCAACACGCCTTCAACTTGCACAAAATGACTACCCGGAAGAGGTTGAACACTAAACCGGATATTACCGCGAGCAAGGGGTCAACATTTCTCTCTCACAGCCATCTTGGATATAGCATCCTGAGTCGGTAAGTGTCTCTCAGAACAATCTAATATAATCCGCTTGTTTATTGCATGTGTATGTATTTAAAACGTACGTAACATGTCCCAAATAATTAAAGGCTACCCCCCCGTGTAGTTATTTTTTGTTTTCCAAGTAACCCGTAGTCAAATAGGCTTGTTGTATCGCCGACAACTGGCCCAAAATGGGGGAACATGACTTTAGTCTCTGAGCCGTGGAGCTTTATTTATGACAAGCGTAAAACCACAGCACTGCGTCAGTGTACTACACGACGGTGGTGTTTTGACGTTGTTTATATGTTGCATCTTCTCGCTACGAAGTCCGAAGGGAAATGAGCATCACAGTGGCAGCTTATCTAGCTTCTAGTTTACCTCTCCTACGAAGATCTCGTTCTGGAGATATGCCGAAGCATGGGCACGCACAACTTCAATTGTTGGCCTAAACAACTGAACACGTTGCTTACTTTTGCTTTATGTCAAAGCAAGTGACAGTCCTGAATTTCGTTAAGTACATGTGTCTCTCTCCTATCAGCAACCATGCCAGGCGAAGCCACAGAAACGGTCCCAGTCACCGAGCAGGAGATGCAGCAGCCTCAAGTTGAGACTGGTTAGTATAAACTTGATATACCACGCATGCTACGTTTACAACACTGTTGTCACGGGGATCCTGGTGCTCTTTGATTACAGGGTGGGCTTAAACTCTAGATTTACGAAATCATTTTCACATCTAACAGTATAATGATTGAAGTGACTTGGCCAAGCAGACATGGAGCTGGTTTAACAGGTGATCCGATCAGTCTGTAGACTGCCACCAGACCCCTCTGCGACACATGGCTGTTTCTACCATCATCTGTTGTTTAGATGGATATTCTTAACCCAAAGACCACCCATCTCAGGGCTAGACTAGCCCATTCTGCTGATGACAAGTAACATATGGTTGCCTGAACACCTCCCAGTTTAAGAGTAATCCAGGATCCCATTTTTGTTTACACACATGGTGATGTATGGGGGTTTGTACTGACTGCTATGTTTGCCACTTAATGCACGCAAGTCTTGGATTTCCTTGAGCACAGAAAATATGGACTAATATTGCATGGTTTGTATTTAATTGTAGTAGGCCTATGTTGTTATGAGCATTTAGTTATTGTAACAATTAATCCCTTTTATCAGAAGTTGCCAACATAGCTTTCAATACAAAACAGTAATGTTGCTACAACCGAGGCACTGACAGAGGTTGAAGGATGTTTCATTCTGGGTGGGAATCATTTTTTCTGGTATGGGCAGGAATTATGAACTGTGTTTACACTTTTTATTTGAACACATAATGTCACGAATGTAGATTCACATTAAATCTTGAAACATTGTGTTGGTTAAGTTGACTCCTGTTCTCAAATTATCCATTGTCCTTAAAACAAACTTGACACTGCTATGAATAGGTCATAATCTTAATTCAATACCTTGCCTTTTTCAATGGATGTCAATGTTGTGACATTTCTAGGGGAACAGTTGTGTCTTTTTGATTAGTTTAACTGCGTGTGCTGTTAAAACCTTGAAACCAACAGAACCACAAAGAAATCTTGACTCCACATTTGTACACTGCATGAGTTTTGGAAACACTTTTGAGTCTTGGAACCACTTTTGAGTCTACACCCCACTTTTTATACACGGCGAGAAATTGGTTGTTATGCATTCTTAAGCATCCTCACATCCACGATGAGTTGAGCACAATCCCAATATGTTTGTATGTGAACATATGTGAAAATGTTATAGTATGCAAGTTAAATGGCTCCTCACACTACTTCTGTGACTGCCCTGTCCCGGGCGCTCCTCCTGTTCCTCCCTCCTCTATATCAGCGGCAGTGGAGTCAAATCCCTCTGCTCTCCCTGAGAAGGCGGCACCTGTAAGAAACGAGGTACCCAAGCTGGAGACCTCTGTGCCTTTAGAAGCTTCTATTGCTCCTAAAGAGATGGTGTCTGAAGATGTTTCTGAGGCCTCTGATCAAGTAAACGGTGCTGCTGCAGTCCAAGTGGCAAAAGAACAGGTTGTAGAGTCTGCTGTTCAAGATGCACCTGTTGTACAGCAAGAGACTCCTACCAGCTCTTCAGTGACTGCTGCTGAACTGCCATCGACCGAAGAACCTGTCCCCCCAGCTGAAGCTTCCCCTTCAGGGGAAACCCTTGCTGAAGAAAAAGGATCCACCCCTGATGAGTTAGTTGACAGCCAGGAGACAGCTATAGCAGTCGACCATCAGGAGACAACTGTAGCCAGTAAAACTAAGAGTCAAGCTCTAGAGTTTACCAATGCAATTTTTGCTGAAGTGAAGTTGGCAGCGGAAGTGGTTCCAGTTGAGCCTAAACTGTCGCCTTCTAAAGACGTAGACGTAGATGTAGACGGTGAAGTTGGGAAGGCAAGTACTGCTACAGAATCTACAGATGAATGTGTGGATGGTAACAGCTGGAAAACTGCTACACAGGACCCCGGAATAGTGTCTGGTTATAAGAATGTAGATCTGGTCACTAAAAATGAGAATCCGGTTGAGATGGAACCTGTTGCAGTCAACAATAAGGCCGTCCAGTCGAAGCAGGCTAATAATGCAGGTGCATCCCATTCCACCCGACAACTGTCAGGTGGGTTAACATGTATCACATTCTTACCCACACCCCCTAAAATATTGTAAAATATCTACACGTTTTGATTTTTAGATGTTATGTGGTTGTAGAAAGTCAGTTGTCTTTACTTTTTGATCATAGATTAAAGCCTCTTGGTGAAAACTTGATTGAAGCAGGCCAGTGTAATATGTAACAGCTTAAATGAAGCCACATCATTAAAAAAGTACATACTTTTCAAATTTGTACAACCTTTTTTGGAACTTCCCTCAAGTGAGGCCTCTTTCGAGTAAAAAAGCGTAGTTGCTAATGTAAACTGGTTGTTTACACCTAGTAAAATCCTTGTAAGGAACCGTTGGATTGCAAGTTAAGTCCTGTGTTTGCTATGCAGCGCTGTCATAAAAATATATACACATCGTTCAGCTTGATCAGTGTGTAATGGAGAAGTGTGTGTGAACAGGGTGTGCATTTTGATTGAGGATGTGTTTGCCCCTAACCGTGTGAAGGGAATATGCCTTGCCCTTGGATAATTTAACCCGCATGATAGCATTGACAATCAAAATCACTTTTTAAAAATCAACTTGTTTTATTTAGCCACACCTCCTCCTCCTGCCCAAGCTGCCGCCGCCGAGAAACCCAAGGCTGCCGCTGGCCCTGCTAAGGGCAAAGATGCCAAGAGTGGGCCGAGTGCCTCTGCCCCAAAGGCTGTCCCTGGCAGAAGAAAACGATCCTCAATGTCTGGCTGTTCAGCATCTCCTACCTCCCCTAAGAGTACACCTTCTTCAACCCCACGCTCCCCTGTAGTGTCTCCTCTAGCCTCTTCTCCTGGTGATTCCTCTACAACCCCAAAGGTTGTAAAGGCTGGTAAACAAGGAAAACCTAAAAAAGGGGAAGTATTTGGGTCTCCTCCAGTCGCTACACCTGTAGAATCTAAGGCACCTCCTGCTGAGATGAAGCCAGTAGACCCTAAGCCAGACCCAATTGTACTGAAAGCCAAACCTGCTCCTGCTCACCCTCAAACAGCCTCACCAATCCCCACCAAGCCTGCTCCCGCCCCTGCCGCCTTTAAAGTGACCTCAAAGCCTGCTGCTTCAGCCCCAGTTTCATTTTCAGGTGCCCTTGCTACCAGCCCCCCCAAAGCAGTAGTTGAAAATAAAAACCCCTTACCAAAAGCAGCCCCTGTTACTGCAGTTGAGGATGATGATCTCCCACCCCTCATCCCACCAGAGAAGCCAGTCAGTATGCCAGTTTTTGTGCCCCCGGTGGCCAAACCTGCTCAGGTTGAAGCTAAGCCTGCTCCTCTGGATGCTGAAACGCCAGCCAGTGACAAACCATCTACAGCTAAATCCAGTGAAAAGGCTACAAAACAAGCTTCACCTACACCCAAGGTAGAGGCTGCCAAGCCGGCGACCAAGGTGGAGACACCCATGGTAGAGGCTACCAAGGTGGAGACGCCCATGGTAGAGGCTACCAAGGTGGAGACGCCCATGGTGGAGGCTGCCAAGCCGGCGCCCAAGGTGGAGACACCCAAGGTAGAGGCCGCCAAGGTGGAGACACCCAAGGTAGAGGCCGCCAAGGTGGAGACACCCAAGGTAGAGGCCGCCAAGGTGGAGACACCCAAGGTAGAGGCCGCCAAGGTGGAGACACCCATGGTAGAGGCCGCCAAGCCGGCGCCCAAGGTGGAGTTACCCAAGGTAGAGGCCGCCATGGTGGAGACACCCATGGTAGAGGCTGCCAAGCCAGCGCCCAAGGTGGAGACACCCAAGGTAGAGGCCGCCACGGTGGAGACACCCAAGGTAGAGGCCGCCAAGCCGGCGCCGAAGGTGGAGACACCCATGGTAGAGGCCGCCAAGCCGGCGCCCAAGGTGGAGACACCCAAGGTAGAGGCTGCCAAGGTGGAGACACCCATGGTAGAGACCGCCAAGCCAGCGCCCAAGGTGGAGACACCCAAGGTAGAGGCCGCCAAGCCGGCGCCCAAGGTGGAGACAGCCAAGCCGGCGCCCAAGGTGGAGACACCCAAGGTAGAGGCCGCCAAGCCGGCGCCGAAGGTGGAGACACCCAAGGTAGAGGCCGCCAAGCCGACACCCATGGTAGAGGCCGCCATGCCTGCGTCCAAGGTGGAGACGCCCATGGTAGAGGCCGCCAAGGTGGAGACGCCCAAGGTAGAGGCCACCATGGTGGAGACACCCAAGGTGTCGGCGCCCAAGTTAGAGGCTGCCAAGGTGGAGACACCCAAGGTAGAGGCTGCCAAGGTGGAGACACCCATGGTAGAGACCGCCAAGCCAGCGCCCAAAGTGGCGAAACCCAAGGTAGAGACCGCCAAGCCAGCGCCCAAGGTGGAGACACCCATGGTAGAGGCCGCCAAGCCGGCGCCCAAGGTGGAGACACCCAAGGTAGAGGCTGCCAAGGTGGAGACACCCATGGTAGAGACCGCCAAGCCAGCGCCCAAGGTGGAGACACCCAAGGTAGAGGCCGCCAAGCCGGCGCCCAAGGTGGAGACACCCAAGGTAGAGGCCGCCAAGCCGGCGCCCAAGGTGGAGACACCCATGGTAGAGGCCGCCAAGGTGGAGACGCCCAAGGTAGAGGCCACCATGGTGGAGACACCCAAGGTGGAGACACCCAAGGTAGAGGCCGCCAAGCCGGCGCCCAAGTTAGAGGCTGCCAAGGTGGAGACACCCAAGGTAGAGGCTGCCAAGGTGGAGACACCCATGGTAGAGACCGCCAAGCCAGCGCCCAAAGTGGCGAAACCCAAGGTAGAGACCGCCAAGCCGGCGCCCAAGGTGGAGACACCCAAGGTAGAGGCCGCCAAGCCGGCACCCAATGTGGAGACACCCAAGGTAGAGGCCGCCATGCCGGCGCCCAAGGTGGAGACACCCAAGGTAGAGGCCGCCAAGCCGGCGCCCAAGGTGGAGACACCCAAGGTAGAGGCCGCCAAGCCGGCGCCCAAGGTGGAGACACCCAAGGTAGAGGCCGCCATGCCAGCGCCCAAGGTGGAGGCGCCAAAGGTGGAGGTTGCCATGCCAGCGGCACCCAAGGTAGAGGCTGCCAAGCCAGAGGCACCCAAGGTAGAGAAGCCCAAGGTAGAGGCACCCAAGGAGGAGATTCCGATGCCCCGTAAACTTACATTTGCTGAGGCTGTTGCAAAACCTGTTGTTAAACCTGAAATAATCAGTCCACCTGAATCTGATTCAACCCCAAAATCTGCTAAAACCCCAGCCAAGGCGGTGCCTGTGATCAAGAACGACAAGGGTATTTCTGCTTTCTGTCCTGTCTGTCCCATTTATTTATATTGTTTCCTATGTGATGGTACATTCTGATTAGTGTTGGATTGATTAGTTAACTAAAAAATGAATTAAATGTAGCTTTGCTTTACATTTAGCACTGGCCTGTTTCAAAGATCACCTTGTTAGGACTTTTTTCTGGGGGGGTTTTAATATAAAAGGAAATGGGTTAACATGGTGTTCTTGTCTGGTATGTTTCCAATGATTTCAAAGAACTGTTTAAGGGTCCTTTGTCATTTCTAGTGCTGGAAAGAGGTGATGTCAGGGGTATTGGGTGGGTATGGATATAACTTGACTGTTTTAATAATGTTGCTGCAGAAAGTGTGACTGAATTTCAAATTCATGTTGATGTGTCCACAATTCTATATTTTAACAATGTTTACTTCCCCAGGATTGTAATTGTTGGGACAGTTATGCAGAAGATTGTATGCACCTTTTTTTATTTTTTATAAGCATGTTTATTCATTTATGTATTGCTGGTGTTTATAGGATCTGGCACAGAGTCCGACAGCGATGAGTCGGTACCTGACTTGGAGGAACAGGACTCTGCACAGACACAGACGCAGCAGGCACAGGTGAGAGCTGCATTCGCAACAAACAAATGTGTATTACAAGGTAGAATTCAGATTTTAATGATGATTTTAGTGATTTTAATCGACTAGTTGTTGACTCTTCTGTGATGATTGACACAGTGACTTTCGTTCTTCTGAGTTTTCTGAAGCCAACCTCTGTTCTGAGAAGAGCAACTATGGATGGGATGTGTTCAATAAATAAAATAAATGTTCTTCATAGTGATTGATTGAGTGTCTTCAACAGCTTGCTGCTGCTGCTGAAATTGACGAAGAACCAGTCAGCAAAGCCAAACAGAGCCGCAGTGAAAAGAAAGCACGGAAGGTATGGTAACTTCTCTGTGGGTCCTCTATTATTACCCTGTCCATGTCAGTTGTCTCTCCTGTATGTTTGAGGGGATTAATGACATTGTGGTTTTCCTCCAGGCCATGTCGAAGCTTGGTCTGAGGCAGGTAACTGGTGTCACTCGGGTCACCATTCGCAAGTCAAAGAACATCTTGTTCGTCATAACCAAACCAGACGTCTACAAGAGTCCTGCGTCAGACACCTACATTGTCTTCGGTGAAGCTAAGGTATGCAACCAGCAGTCTCTAGTCTTGTATTACCATACCGTTATAAACAATATAACGCTACACTATAAATATGTCTTCAGTGTGGGTATACGTGAATCAAATATTTTCTTATTGCCAAAGAACGCAATACTGATATCCATGTTCTTCTGCAATAGATTGAGGATCTTTCTCAGCAAGCTCAGCTGGCCGCTGCAGAAAAGTTCAAGGTGCAGGGAGAAGCCGTTTCAAACATCCAGGAGAACACACAGACGCCAACAGTACAGGAGGAGAGCGAAGAGGAAGAGGTAACTTTGTCAACGGAGAACCGCCAATGATTTGGTGGCTGTAGTTTGGTTTATTACCTGTATGCTAAAGTAAGCTTTTCTTGTTCAGGTTGACGAGACTGGCGTGGAGGTGAAGGACATTGAGCTCGTCATGTCGCAAGCCAACGTCTCTCGGGCAAAGGCTGTACGGGCCCTGAAAAACAACAACAACGACATTGTCAATGCTATTATGGTATGATAACACTACTTCAAATGTTGCATTCTGATTTCAATTTTATGATGATTGATACAGTGACTTTCGTTCTTCTGAGAGTACTGAAGCCAAACTTTCTGTTCTGAGAATTGAAGAACTTGTCTTGGTTGTTACATATTTTGGCACAAATTCTAACTCATCTTTTTGTCTTTGCAGGAGTTGACAATGTAATCTGAACACTGGAGGCAAAGTGGTCAATAAAGGTTGCTGATTTACTCTACACTTGTTTGTACAATTTATACCCAAGATGGAAATAAAGTTGTGGCTTGATAAAATGAAACTTTGCTGTCTGTGCTCTTTATAAAAAGGAACCTTTTTAAATGATTGTGATTTTGATGTATCTTGGTGTGGTGATTTTAGACATTGTAATGGTTTTCCACACATTTTACTTACTATGTTACACACTAATGGTAACGGGCAATGTGGGATGAGATCTAATTTCTAAATACCAAATATGAATGTATACAGCTATGTATGAAATGACCGAACTTATAACCTGTTGAGCCTGGGAGTTCACTCGGATTTAAATGTGGATGCGTGAACATAACAGGAAATGCCTTTGAGACGAGGACCTAAATGTCTATATCGTTATCATACCTAACAACTGTAATACAAGCGGTCACCACGCTTAATAAGCAGCTTGTCAAAAAATAAATCCACCCCGTGTTGTGCCCCATATGACCAGCAGCCGTCGGTGAAGGCTCCGGGGCCGGAGCTTCTAGAAACCTCTGGTACACGGAAGCTGCGTCAGTGACGTCATACTCGTCGAACCGCTACGCAAGAGATTTCCGAGTCCAGTCATTTGGAGCCGTGTGTAGCGCGAACACATTTTGTTAGTTTTGCTTTTGTCTCGCCGCTGTCTAAAATAACACTATAGCAGCTCCGCAGAGACGCTCGACGCCACGACGACATGTAAGTGTTGCACGTGTACGGCTGCGAAGCGGCCGGGGAACCGCGGCCGTGCAGCGGCACCAGGATCTCCGTTAGCGTCCATTCAACAACATGCGCTGGCAAAGGCGGGATGTTTGGCCTTTAGTTGGACGCGGCGCCCGGGTGTGCGCTGTAGCCGTCGCTTAAGTGCGCACAAGTACAAGAGGGGCCTTTCGGCGTTCGCTTTCGGGAGGGGAACGTGCGGTTTTTCGCGTTGTACGAGACACGGCTCGTAGCAATGAGGCGTGAGTCAGGTGCACCGCATGGCTGGATGCTAGCTAAGCCGCGCTAGCGCTGCGTGGTTAGCGCCGTTAGCTTCGGGTAGCCGTGCGTTTGCGTGAGCGTCTTTCATTCGGAATGATATTGCAGTTGCAAGTTGTGTTTTCTTGAAATGCCCACGACTGAATGTGTACTAAAAATAATCGGGCGGTAAGGTGGGGTGGGCTTGGTCGCTTGCTTGCGCGGTCCACGATGTCAGTTTTCGTTTAAATTAGATTAGTTGTCGGTCGTCATTGGTATACGTCTGGCTGGACTGCGTAAGGGTTATTTCAGGTTAGATTTGAGCTTCATGAAATTGCAGATTATCTGTTTTTAGTGCTAATTATTTAGGGAGTGTTCGACTCTCTGACTAGGCCCATGTGCTATCTGAGCCCATGCCCCACAAGGCTGGAAAATTGTCACACTGGTGTGATTTGTACTCAAAATATGTAATCTATCATGAGATATTGGAAAAGTAATTACTCATATGCAAGGTTAATTTATTTGGATATATTTGGACTAATTTAACTTGAGTCATCATGAAATTCGATCACTCCAGTAACAAGAACCTCTATGGCAACCTGAGACTCATGCTTTTTGATGCTAATACCAGACTGGTGCAGGTGGTTTGTATCATTAATCTTTAGGTCACTCCTGAATTGGACCTTTTCCTAGATGCTGATGTATTATACTAATCCCTCACCAAAGCTTGTAGCTGGTAAAGTTGTATCCATTTTAACACAGCGTTGTGTATCCAAGTTACCAGTGTTGTTAAAGGTTGATTTGTGTAATTCTCTTTTCTAGGCATCCAGCCACCGCAAAATGGTACGATAGACGGGACTCTGTTTTCGTGGAGTTCTATGTAGCAGACAGCAAGGATGTCAAGGTCAACTTTGATAAAACAAAGTTCACGTTTAGGTGAGTTCGAATACAATGAGTCACACAAATTAAACTGTCTACATTCGATTTGTTTGAACAGACTTAATCTTTTTTCCCTTGTTCTCATAGTTGTATCGGCGGAACTGACAATGTCAAACATGAAAATGAAGTTGACCTTTTCGAAGGCATTGATCAAAATGTAAGTTGAAACAAAGGGATTGAATACTGGCCAGTAACGATTTTGTCAAAACAAGTAATTAGACCCAGTCCATTACACATTTCACATCATATTCAGCACATGCAGAATCATATGCATATCCTTGTCTGTTAAGAATTCTGATCATACATGTCGCGTGTTGTCTCAGACAAGATGGGATTTGTATGGGTTGCTTGTAAGTTTAGTCTGTTTATCACAGAATAAATGAAGTAAAGTAGATCCATATTTCGATATATTGAGTCACAACTAGCTGTTTTGTTTTTGTTCTTCAAAGATATGAAATTAGCTTATAAGCCATTTCTTTAATTTGGTATAAGATGTATAGATAGATATAGATATGTAACTTTTTTGCCTCCTGCTTAAAACAGGAATCCAAACAGAAGCATACAGGCCGCTCAGTGCTGTGCTGTTTACGGAAAGCAGAGCCAGGGAAGGCTTGGCCCAGGCTAACGAAAGAGAAGGCTAAGGTCAGTGCGTCACCGTTTGTACTTTGCTTCCCCTCCCAATTATACAGGTTAGCATAATAAAAACACTTCAACGTTTATTCCCACAGCTCACTTGGCTCAGTGTTGATTTCAACAACTGGAAAGACTGGGAGGATGACTCTGACGAGGAGATCAGCAACTTTGACCAATTCTCAAATGTAAGCTACAAAAAACCCAACATACTTCATACATACTATACAATATCAAATATAGCCTATATCAGATGAAAAGCTTACACACTGAAGTCTGAACTGCTAAACAGTGGCTAGTGAAAAATACTGACTGAATACTGACTAGAAAAATTCTGCTATAAAAGATAGATGATACTGTTGTGTTAGCAACAGTATCATCATGCATATTAGACTACACGTCAGAAGCATAAAGAGAAAGTACATATTTCAACTTTCAACTTCCGAAAAGTTGTATGAGGCCAATTCAGTTGGAGTGCATGCACCAGAGCCCTACTGGAATCAGTGATCCGAACCTCTCTGATGGCGTATCCATGGCACCCACGCACGCAGTCAGTGCCATGCACGCACACGTCAACTTAGTGCACACATTCACCTCACACGTACCTCAGCACCGCTGCTGGGGGGGGGGG
>OMKP01047126.1:0-13345 GCA_900302375.1 Bathygadus melanobranchus | reverse complement strand
GGGGGGGGGGGAAAGCTCAGGGGAAACACTTATTTTTTCACCATTTGCATAATTACTATTTTGGTTTTCTTTGAGGCTGCAAACAAATATCTTAAATTTAAAGTAACAACACAATTCCTGAAGTTGTCCATATTTTTGTATTTTCCTACAGATAATGAACAACATGGGAGGTGAAGATGACCTACCTGCCCTAGATGGAGAGGATGTAAGAGGTTTTCCTTTTTCTATGGCAACTATCTATTGAAGTATATACTGGGAGTTATTCGTAGTGGACAGTGGGTATGGGTCATAATTTTCAATAGTAGTCTCCTGCAATGGTACACAAGATCTCTTAACATGGTTTAACGACACACTTTTGTTTATCTGCAGGAGGACTCTGTAGATAGTGATGATGGAAGTAAGTCATATTTCTATAAACATTTTATTTTTGTTCACATGGATGGCCATTTTTATATGGAACTCTTCTAATGTGTTTGACTTATTTTTTTGTACTTCTAGCAATGCCAGACTTGGAATAGAAGATGTCAAACCCTGAATGGAGAGATGCAAGAAGAGAAAAAAGGGGGATTCATTAAAAACTGTATATCTTGAAATATGAAGGCAGTGACAACGCTGTACACATGAGTTGGTAGCCATATTTAAATCCATAGCCTCAACTCCAATACATTTACCATCAGTCCACTGAAGGTTGTTATGCATTCTATTGTACAGAGCAGATATCTCCACTTCCATTTATAGTACTGCGTTTTTGGGGTATACTGTTTTGCCGTTTATTACAGCTAAGCACATTTTCATTTAAAAAAAAAAAAAAAAATTGTCCTCAACTGAGCAATACATGTCAAGATATTTACAAATTGGTTGTGATGTGGAAAAAGGCTTACACACAATACAAGGCTTTGAGTTTATTAGTCTCGTGGAATCTTCTCAAATTACTTTGGAAGGCATACCAGATCTTAGTTGGTATAAATGTTATTTCTGATTTGGGCATTTCATAATGTGGCATGTGTTCAATATCCAGAGACCTGTCAAGTGTCTGTAGCTTAGTGCTCCAGCCTACATATTTTCTCCCATGTCTGTCTGCATGGTGTCTTTGTAAAATTGGAACATCCTGTCTGTAATACCACTTAAGCATACAAAAAAAAAAAATTTGCATTTTCTTAATTATAACTTAAAAATTACTGGAATCTACTTTCACCATCTCGTACAGTTTTACCTTTAGCAGCAGACTTCACCCCGCCTAACATTCTCACCTAAGTCTTAAATCTTCAGAAGGAAGGTAACATGCTGCTGTTTTCAATCTTAGGCAGGCATGGAAGACATTCAGTTTTTCTTCTACCCTCAAATTTCTTTTCCAAGTTTAAACTAGTCTAGATCCTCCCTTGGTGGTCATGTTAGTGTTGGGGAATGAAATGGCTTTGTGTAATGACCAAATTATATTTGCACTGTCAAAAAAAAAGAAGCATACCGGTAGCTTGGTATTTAAACCTGACTAGTTATCACGGGCTGGTTATCACCAACTTCGGTTATTGTTAAATTACAGTGGAACCGTTTTTTATTTGTCTACATCTTTCTAATAAACTGTCTAAATCATTATTTTAAACGTGTGCTTTTATATTTTTGCTTTCACGGTGTTACATATTGACCTGGCCCCTAGTCCGCTTTTAAAACAATGGATCACCTGATTGTGTCATTGCCTATTAAAGTTAAGAGAAACTTATTGTATCAGTTTCTAGTAAACCGTGTGACTGGAGGACCATCGGTCCTCAGCTTGATGTGTGCGCATACTTCTCATTGGGGCCTGATGATCAATTGCTGTCATTTCTGTCTTCAAGTTCCTGTTTATCTATAGAGGCGTATCAAAGTAAAAGCCTGCCACACTACTACTACTACTACTACTACTACTACTGACCGACAAGATGCGGTCAATGTTTTCTCTACGTTGTTTTCAGTGGTTGTCATATTTATTTATACTTTTATGTAGGTCTTGTATCTTGCAGTTTTTCCTTTATCTCCAACCGGTTCAATGTATAATCATATCAAGATAATATGTAAAGGGCGATAATACCTCCGTTCGTGACTACAATTATACAGTCGAGTTATTCTCTATGTGAAATCACTTTTTGACGATGTATAACGACGTTTGCCAGAAAAACCAATACTTTAAAAAAGATATAATTTCTAAGTAGAATCTTAGCAACGGTTTGTAAACGGACATTTAATGAAAATGCACGTTAGTGCAAGAAAAGGTAGGAAAAGACCTCCTAAAATAGAAATACTCGAGTAAAAGTCTATATGAAATTGGCACATTTTCAAAAACCTTCACAATCTGAAAGAAGCGTTAAAAAAGCGCACTAATTCATGTAATTCGCCAAAGGGCAGTCAAGCAGCTAGACGACTAAAGCGGTATATCCTCTTTAAGTCCCCGTAGTGCCTGGGAATAACATGCACATTTCATTAAACATTCATCCATATTTCCTTGCGTCCATGTCACGTCTTTAAAACCCCACGACTGTGGGTTAAAACGAATAATTGGGTCATTAATTCGAAACATTAATTAATAAAAGCATGCGTTTTTGCATGAGGTAAATAATTGCATTGCAGCGAGCGCCCTGTGACCGGATGTCTGCCGGGTTCTTGCTGAGAGTTTCACACTGGCCTGTGTTCTGTGATCATGGCTGCGACGGGCCACACCAGCCATGTTTGCTAATTTAAAACCCAAAGGTTAGATAATACTTGTTTATTATTGATCGACGTGCCACCCTCCGACGTTCGTCCGCCCGGGTTCGAGGACGCGGGGCATCGGGCAGGGCCCCTGCACACACACCAGGAATGAAAGGTTAGACTGTTTTCATTGAAATATCCGCGAAACTTTTGCGTGCGCTGCTGGGGGGTGGATGGTGGATTTCTCTGCCCGTAAACAATGCAACTTCACCCGGCCGCCTGCGAACAAAAGGACCGTACGGATGGAAAGCAGCAGCGGCGGCCGCCTAACACTAACCCACGGCGGGTTTGTTTGTTGCTATACATGTTCCGTGTCGGGTGGTGCGTGGATCGGCAGGACGTGGTTCTGATAGTACCTGCTACTTAGCTAACTTCCCTGATAGCAGAGGCGCCGCTCCGGGCTGCTGATGCCCGTCAGCTCGCTAGCTGGATGCTAACTAAGTGTAAACTCTGTTAATTTGTCGCTCATTAACCTTGGAGCCGACGCCTGGAAACGGCGGACGGCGGCGGCGTGATGGGACGAAATGTCCCCAGTTCAGTGGAGATGTGGACGAAGTAGCTGTAATATGAACACGTTTGGGCTCCTGTCGTGGTGTGTGAAGCTAGGAATGAATTGACGATGGGAGAGCTAAGCTACCGGGCTAACTGTCGGATATGTCTGCGCCACTTCTGAGGCCCGAGCGACGAAAAGCCGTTTAACGTTCACTCTTATTGTTATTAGTAAATGGGCACGTTGACTTCAAGGAGCACAACGCGTATCCCCACATCGCCGGACGATGTTTACATGAGTGATTATTATTTTAATTTAATTTAAGTAACATCCATGCCATGGTAATTGTAAGTATAGAGGCGTTAGATGTTTGTGGCCCGTCCGTGTGTCGTAGAAGATGGAAGCGAGCGGCTGTTCAGAGATGGTGACCAACCTGTACCATCCATCCACCATGCACCTTCCAGCATCCTCCATACACCTTCCACCATGCACCACCCACCTTCCACCACCCACCATCCACATTGTAGGTCGGGGGTTGTGTGTGTGACCCGTGAAATGTGGTGTCCGGCGACAAGATAACATAATGCACATTTGAAAAGCCTTTTGGTCATTAAGTCTTCCCTTTGTCTACTCCAAAAGCATTTAAGCTGGGGATTAATACACCGCATGTTACATAGAGCTCGCTATATCTAATTTATTTCCGGAAATAAATTTGATCACGCCTTTCATACACGAAATCAAGTATTAACATCTGTAATTTTTAGATGGTGATCTTAAGTCGTCCCACTATTTGGGAAATACTACAATATGTAAGTGGTATCTATACAGACTAAAGCATACCACAGTGTAACTGGCACTTAATATGGCAACTGATTCCAATGGTCACAACAGAATATGCCATGCCAATGGATCACATACTTTTGTGCTATGTCTGGCTGACATATGTTCCAGTTTGTTTCACCCTATTCACTGACAATGTAGTAGTTATACAAGGGGTTGGTGCTGAAGTATTGCATCATGGGATTTTTGTTTTGCACAGCATTGTGTTGTGAACATCCATGTGACTCAGATTTACCTCCCAGAAATGACCACTGAGAACCAACTGCACCTTCATTACGCCCTGCTATAGTTTCATGAATTAACAGGTATACACACGGGATTAGATGAGGAAGAAGAATTGTACAGCTTTCTCTAATAACTATTTACCCCTTTTATTGTGTTTTTATCTAGATGGAGGCAAATAACCATTTCAACTATGGCACCCACCCTGCAGCATCAGCCAACTCAGGATTGAAACGGTCCTCAGGGGACTCTCTCTATACTAACGGGTCCTCCATGAGCTTCACCCAGCAGGGAAAGAGTTGAGTATTTTTCATTGACCCCATGAAATTAAAATGAATGGCACAGAAAACCAATATGGAGCTCCCATAAAGAATCTTCAGACGTTTGAGGTATTGCAATGACAAAAGCTATAGAGTAACACATTTTATAATTCAACCACAACATATAATCATCACGCTCACGGAAAGGAGGAAATGAAAAGAAAAACAGGGAACACAGCCTCTGCTTGGGTCTTGATGTTTGACAATTTCAGCAAAAAATGTTATATAAATAAATACCTTTGTGTATAAGATGAGTTATAAGCGTTGGTGTCCAGAGCCGACAGGTGTTCCTCAACTTGTGTTGAAAGATACGCAGCTGAGATGCCCGACACATCGTGTATACAATGTGCTTGCTCGAGAATCACACCATCTTTGATAAACTGCATTTGTATACTTCATTTGTATACATATACATCCATTTACAGTGTGTTGTTATTATTTGGCAGATATGAATGGTGAGGTGAATGTGAACGGTGTGACTACTGTACATGGGTCTGGTGTGCCTGGCTCCCATCCACCTACAACACCATACCCACATATGAGCAACCACCAGAGCAGCATGGGCTACGACTACCTATGGGGAAGACAGGCTCAATACAGTTCAGCGATGGGTCCATCTCCTGGCCACGGGATGCACCAGAAGCAGCCTCCTGCTGGCATGATGCAGCCTCAGTCACAGCACCACTACCAGGGGCATGGACAGTACCATCTCAACGGCGGCATGGGCAGCTCCCACCAGCCGCCAGTGGCAGGCCCACCTAACATGTCTTCACCTGGCGGCCAGTACTGGAATAGGAGTAACCCAGGCCCGCAGCAGATGGGCTTTAATTCGCCCAATGTGTATGGGAGCTACCAGAGCCATGTGCACCCTGGGATTGCATCATCACAGCAGCATCAACACCAGCAGTCTTTGCAGCCTCCCGCGCATCAAGCGTCTCCACAGCAGCTCCACTCTCACCATCACCCACAGCATCACCACCAGCAGCAGCAGCAGCAGCAGCAGCAGCAGCAGCAGCAATCACCCCAGCATTACGGCATGATGCCCAAGGGGATGCCATATTACCAGCCCCAGCACCCTGCCCAGCCGACCACACCGTCTCAGCCCCAAAGCCAGGCACCGATGATTCCTCCAGCTTCACAGAACTTCACGCCCCCACGCGGAAGCCCACAGCACCATAATATTGGCCGAGGCGGGACCGGTAGCCCCCTCCCGGTGTCCTCTGTCACCATGCTGTCACCCTCAAGTGCGCAGGATGGTGGCTCACCCCAGGGTCAGAGCAGGGAGAGAAGCCCACATCCAGCCAATGCAGGAATGCCTGCAGTCATGCAAGGTAATACATGGATTAGTTTTACTCATTTGCTTAACCTTGTATTTATAAACCCTTGGTTGAATGAAACTGCCTGACTGATAATAGGTTGTCATAGCAACATGGCACAGGTTTTTTTGTTTCTTACTTGGTTTATTTTGAATGGATTAATGGTTTTGGTTGAAGGATTTCACTTTTCCACAACCACTTGACCAAGATGTTTTGGACTTTGGCCTTTGAATAGCACTGCAGCTTTCTTTATTCAACTACTATGTGTATATACTGGGTTACCGTAATAAATATATTAATAATCATGAATAGTGTTTTATTCTTCTGATTGTCTTTGCTATTCTCCAGGTAATATGAGTGAAACATACCAGGAAGTGGATGCAGGTTATAATGGGATGGAGAAGGCCACAGGTGGCCAGAGGTTGCCTAAAAGTGATGGTTTCCAACCCAAACCGCCCTTACCTCATGAGTACAGTCAGCATGCTGAACAGTCTGCAGCCCAGGGCCCAGACATGGCTACTTCCATGAGGGAACCGGCAGTGAATGCCTCCCCTCGCTCCATGTCGTCCCACCCCTCTGGATCCCCAGCAGCAGTTTCAACCTCTCCTTTAGGAAAAGCCTCTACACCTCCTCGGCTCTCTATGGCTCCTGTGGTCTCCGCGCCTCCTGTATCAGCCCCGGGACCAGCCGCTGATCCTTCCGTCGATGTTATGTCGACTCCGCCACGAGTTGCAACACCCCCCAGTTTGGCATCTCTACGATCTGGAGCCGTGTCTCCCAAGCTTTCCTCTCCTCCTCTAATGGTGCAGGGCCTCAGGCCTCCCTCTGGTTCTGGTCCCCAGGTTGATTCGGCTGGATCTCCACACCAGATAGTGAGATCCCCTTCCCGTGTGCCTGCTTTACCTTCCAAGTTACCTGCACTGCCACCATTGCTGGATAATGTCCCCAGGCCACCAGCAGTTCCCTCTGCTCCTGCATTGGTGACTAATTCTGAGGGGCGGAAGTTTCCTCGTATGATCTCTTCACCGTACACCGCAAGCAACACGACCACAACAGCTCTTGCCCCTTCCTACTCTGGTTCTGCGCCTATTTCTGCTCTCCAGCAGATGGTCGACGCTTCGAGGTCCCCACTAGCCACATCTCGCTTCCCGGAGCAATCCAGAGCTCCACCAGAAAAGTCTCAAGTATCAGGACCTTTGACGACAAATTCCTCCTCTCCTGCGCCACCTAAACCTCACTCTTCGGTGTCTACGCCTCCCAGATTAGTACCCTCATTTCCCTCTACTGACAACAAGTCAGTTCCCACACTCCAGCTTCAGACGTCATTGTCTCCTGCAGCTAAATCTGCTCACACTGCTGCTTCAGCGTCAACATTATCTCCAGCACTGGCGGACATACAGCTGCTGTCCTCATCGGTCCAAGGTCCTGCGGCCCAGCCCTTGCATTCCCTACCTCCTTCAACCACTCAAACCTCCAGGACTACCTTTGCGTCTGCTCCACCACCCCTGGTGTCATCGGCTATGGCAGCGGTCGCTGCCTCTCCGCTGGGCCGGACCAGTTCTGTGACACAAGCCTCATGCCTCAACATCCCTTCTCCGCAAGCGCCCAAACCGCCGCCTTCAACAACGGAGGAAGAGGGCTGTGGGGATGGGATTGGCCCAGCTGTGACTCCCAGCAACGTAGTAGAGGAATGTCCGCCACCGGAGACAGATTCGCGCCAACATCCCAAGGCTCTTTCACCTGCAGAGAAACCCCTGCAGACCCCAGGTGGCAATGAAAAGGTCTGCCACCAAAGGGCAGGTGGCTTGGAGGATGCCATCGGTCGGCCTGAGTCCATTCCACAAGCGCAGTCCCTGCAGCTCCACAGCACCGTGGCCAATGACTGCCGTATGTCTTTCAACGATCGGTCAGGCAACGACGCCTCTCAATCCGAGGACAACTCGATGCTCCACAGCGCCTCTCGAGTGGACATCTCCAGCTCAGGGATGGAGGAAACGTCTCACATGGACGGTGACAGCTTGCGCGCAAACGAGTCCGCTCGCATGGACGATAGCTCATTCATGACAGAAGACACGTCTCAATTCGATGGCACCTCCTACTTGGAAGACGAATCCTCTGGCGTGGCTGATACGACCCGGGATAGCCATGGGTCCTTCTTGGAGGATGGGTTGGATGATAGCCACACAGGAGAAACCTCTCGAGCCGAGGAAACCGTGGACAGCTGTTTGAGCACCAGGGATGCCACGCGGGGGTCTTCCTTGAACAGCACCTCTCAGCTGGAGGAGTCCAACGCTGACTCGTTGCAGATAGAGGAGTCCAATGTTGACTCGTCTCAGATCAGCGCATCCCTCACAGACTCCTTTGGACCGTTTCACACAACTCAAGGTACGCATCTAATACTTTCAGTTAGTGGTTTATCATTTAAAAATGTATTTGAATATTGGTTGAGGCAAATGTTTCTTTAAAGGGTATATTTCTTTCCTTTTGAAATTGCTTTTGTGCTTGGTATGAAGTCCTTGTTTATATATGTATATGGCCAATAAATGTATTTTTTGTGTGTGGTTATTTGAGCAGAATCGGAAGATGAGGTGGCCAAATCATGTGACTTACCGGACTCTGCTGGACCTATCGGTAATAGAGCCAGTGTTAACAAGGCCACGCCTGGCCCTGTTTTCAAGATAATGGAAGAGGAGATCACTGCCCCGATGGACAGGCCCCCAATCCCACCCATAACTATCAAAACCTCCCCTGCTTCCGGAAGGCCGATCAAAACACCAGGGAAACCCCGGAAACCCAGAGCTCCCAAGGCCTCCACTCCAGGTAGATAACTTCTACACCCACTGCAATAGACCCCATTCTGTTTTCACTCAAGGACATTTATTGTATTTATTATAGCACACCATATGCACGTGTTAATAGAATAAGGAGAAAAAATAGGCTATGAGAGAGAAAAAAAGGTTTGCATATTCATATTAAACAATAATCATCACTTCCATCTTGTGCTGTGATGCATTGCCACACATCCCTCTGGGATTGATCTTTTACTGTTTTATCTAAATGTCTTGTATTATAAAACCTTAAATCTTATCTCCTCCCGTTTCATCCGTGTCCACCCCAGTGGAGAAGGCCCAGCGTAAGCCCCGGGTCAGAACGCCCAAGGTGGAGAAGATAAATAAACCCAAGGGGGAGGAGGGTAAGGGAGACGAGCATGCCAAGGTAAAAGGTGCGCCCCGAAAGAGGAAGAAGCCTCTCAAAGAGGAAGCGAAGGACGCGTCGGACGTCTCCGGGGCGATGGGGCCTCCCGCGGAGGAGGTGGACCCCATCACGGCCATCATCGAGGCCGTGCTCGCCAGGGCTTCAGAAGCCAGCTCTGCCGAGGAGAACCTGAAGAAGCCTAAAAAGGTGAAGAAACAAGGCCAAGATGGAAGTGCAGCCAAATTACCGAAGCTTGATACGGAAACCGCAGAGGGGCACGTGGAGAATGAGGCGGATGACAGCTCTACTGCAGGTGATTCAGATCATAAAGTGTGATGATATGATAGATGATAGAAAGTTAGAAGCACGGTTAAATATGTCAAAACAAAATTGTTACGTGGCTGTAGTAGTGACTTAAATGTAACATTCATGGCCTTCCTCAAACAGGGGAGTCCAACAGACGTAGGGTAGCAACTGAGGAGCAGGTTCAATTCCCTCTGCTTCATGGGTAAAACGCTTTATTATTACTATCATTGTTGTTATTATTATTGTTACATCATAATCATAACCAACCCAAAAACTCTCCTTACGTGTAGATGGAGGAGGGAGATCCGTGTGAAGAAGACTGAGAGCCGAATGAAAGGGGAAACCTGGTACTACACCCCCTGTGGCAGAAGGATGAAGCAGTTTCCAGAAATCATCAAAGTATGCCTTCCCGCACTTCAAGGCGTTTCCGGGGAGCGACTTTGGAACGTGATGACGTTGACTAATGCTGCGCTCCTCCCCACAGTACTTGAAGAGACACCAGGACAGTGTGGTCTCCAGGGAGCACTTCAGCTTCAGTCCCCGCATGCCCATAGGAGACTTCTACGAAGAGAGGGAAACTCCGGAGGTCTGCGCATCTCCCGATCACCCGATTATCAAGCTAGTTAAATAGCATGTGTACTAGGGGTGTAATCGAAATCTTTCCATTGATTCAGTTGGATCGTTACCCTCAGAACCCATACTCCCATAATGTTCACCATCTTTGTTTGACACACATATGCACTAATCGACTCCCACAATGCATTTTCACAGGGTAAGACGTGGGTGCTCCTGGCGAATGAGGAGGTTCCTTCCATCATCATGGCCATCACTGGCCGCCGCGGCCGACCTCCCAACCCAGACAAGGAGAAGCCCCGCAGAGTCAGAGCACCAAAGGGGGGGCAAGTGCGGCGTCCCGGCAGACCCCCCAAACCCCAGATGGTTGACCTGCTCAGCAAAGTGGACGCCAAGCTGTTGAAGAGACTGGAGGCCAAAGGTGAGCGCATGGACCGAGTCTGTTATCTATAATTACAATTCACCGACTTCCTAGGATCGGGGCTTTTATTTTGTTATTGACTTTTGTGTTCATGATGGATACATTTTCAGAAGCACTTACGGAGGAGGATAAAGAGAAAATCGCAAAAATCAAGAAGAAAATGAAGAGAAAGGTATGTTAAACTCAAAAATGTTCTCAAAACATATAATAAAAACGTTATAATTGCACTCATCCTTATGTTTTGGTCTCCTCAGGCAAGACTGAAAAGGAAGGAGGATGCTAACAATAAGAAGCAACGAGAGGAGAAGAAGAAAGCAAAGGTAAGAAATTAATTAACACTATAGTGATGCTGTCATGAACCTTGGTCTCGTCCTCAAAACATATTCCCAATCACTATTCGCCCGTTGCTCTGTCTGCTATAGGTTGAAAAGGACCAGGTGGTGAATGACCAAGCGCCGACTGCCGAACCAGCCGACGAGGCTGCCCCACCGGCCGACTCGTCGCAAGCCTCACAATCTATGCAAGAGCCCAAGAAGCCAGGCCGCGGAAAAAGGGCCAAGGCCGTGGTCCCTGCTCCCCTGCCGCAGACCGACGAGGAGAGGATAGCCCAGGGCAAGAGGGTGCTGGGGGCTCGGAGCAAAGCCAAGGCCCTGGCAAAGGCCCAGGCCGAGGTGGAGGCTGCAGCTCAGGCTGCTTTGACCGCCAAGCGTGCCGCAGAGAGGAGGGCGCAGGCCCAGAGACGACTGGAGGAGAGGAAGAGGCAGCAGATGATCTCCGAGGAGCTGAAGAAGCCCACAGAGGACATGTGCCTCACCGACCATAAGGTGACTTTGGTTTTCTTGTTTCAAACGCAGATCTGGTGCATTACTGTTCTCTTGCCTGGCTCTCCGAGGTAAAGACCTGTTTTTGTCTAAGGTCATCATGACTTTCGAACTCCCTTTCCCCAGCCTCTCCCTGAGCTCTCTCGTGTGCCCGGGGTGGTGCTATCGGGTGCCGCCTTCGCTCATTGCCTGACTGTGGTGGAGTTCCTGCATGGCTATGGCAGAGTGATAGGCCTCAACATTCCCAAGGACATACCTAGCCTGGCCACTCTTCAGGAAGGCCTGCTTGGGCTGGTTGAGGGGCAAGGAGAGGTCCAGGATCTGCTGTTGAAGCTGCTGGAGGCTGCCTTGCATGACCCCGGCCTGTCCTCCTATTATCAGGTGTGTGGAAATGAACGGGTCATGTAGGTGTGTCATCTGTCTTTGTCTTTGTCTTTGTCTTTTTTCTGTCTGTGAGTCGTGATCGTCATCATTGACAATTATTTTTTCTGTCTCTGTCTCTCTCTCTCTCTCTCTCACGGCCGTCAGTCTGTAAAGATTCTGGGGGAGAAGCTTGTGGACCTGGAGCTGACACGCAGCACCGTCTCTGAGCCTCTCCGGATCTTTCTGGAGTCCCATGGCTACGACGTGGAGGTGTGCAATACGCTGAGGACCAAGACATTCCATGCCCTACCGCCCGACACCAAGGCATCCATCCTGGGCTTCCTGGTAGAGGAGCTGAACGGCAGCAACATTGTCATCAGGTTAGGGCAAAAACCACATGCTTTACTGTGTGTACAAATTATTATCGTGCAGCCCTAGTTTATATGTATCAACAGGTCTTGTCGGTCAACATCACATGATGTTTAATCACCGTCACATGATGTTTAATCAGCTGTGGCGTTCCGTTTCAGTGACATCGACAACACACTGGAGAACATGGCCACTTACAGGAAAAACAAGTGGATCATCGAGGGGAAGTTGCGCAAGTAAGAACCACACCCATCTCCAACAATGAGCAGAGCAGACAACAAAAACCAAAACCTTTCTGCATCTAACGCTTCCTGTTTTGATTTCTCCTCTCAGACTGAAGGCAGCTCTCGCGCGGCGCACAGGTCGCTCAGAGGAGGAGCTGTGCTTGGAGGAGAGGAGGCGCAGCGCCCGGGTGGTGGAGGAGGAGGAGGAGGGACCGGAGGAGAGCAGCCTGCTTCAGGACCGGGCTAGCCGCCGCGGACGCAAGGAGGAGCCCAAGCTGAGCGACGTGCGTATACGTAGCAGTTGCTCTTCTTCTGTAGTCTTCGCCGTTGAAGGGGAAGGGCGTGTGATCTTTAATGGGTTTTATGATTTCTCCTGCAGAGTGAGAGCCCTACAAACGCCAGCATTCCAGAGCTTGAGAGGCAGATAGATAAGCTAACCAAGGTAAGGCCGGGGGCCCAGACGCACGGTGCCTTATTAGTACTATAGCATATATTGTGATTTATTACCTTTGTTCAACTGCAAATTATGTCCCCAAAGGAAACTTTGTCAACATCTGTTCAGATGAGATGGATAAAGATAAAGTTATCGGTCTGTTCATCTCACATCAATCATTTTTATTGCGGCAAAATGGGATTGTCAAGCATACAGCCTGACCAACCAAAACATCATCTAGTGGACTGGAAAAGCAAGAGATTTGATTCTTTGCGTCTGTGTATCTGTAAAACACTGCGACGCGATTGCTACGCTAACCCTAATTATTACTCCTAATTACTCATTATTACTGTACCCCTCCCCCCTGTGGTTTCCTCACAGCGCCAACAGCTCTTCCGGAAGAAGCTGCTGCAGTCGTCCCATTCCATGCGGGCCGTCTCCCTGGGACAGGACCGCTTCAGGCGCCGGTACCTGGCCCTGCCGCACCTCGGGGCGATACTGGTGGAGGGACCGGAGGAGCTCCTGTGTGAGTCCGGCGGGAAGCTTCACGGAAACACCCGGGGTGCGTGGCGTCTACCGATCTGTCATGTTCTGTTTTGTTTCTCTTTTCCTGCAGCGTCCGAGGAGGTCCTCGTGGCCGAGGTGCCGGTCACTCTGCTGAAGAGAGAGCCCAAAGTGGAGGAGACCGCCGCGCCTGCCTCCCCCCCCGCCTCGCCGTCCGCCGCGCCCGC
>OMKP01047124.1:0-13541 GCA_900302375.1 Bathygadus melanobranchus | reverse complement strand
AGTTAACACAACTACTTGGTTAGGTTTAGAAAACAACAACACTACTAGGTTTAGGCACCGCAATCACCCCCTCGGACACATTGGCCTTTATATTTCACCCCTTTCTATTCATTGCATGGTTCAGTCTTGCGTAGCATATACGGTACACTTTCCAGCAACGATGAACGAGAACCTTCCAGCAGGTGCGGTTACAAGCTGAACAGACGGTGAACTGTCAGTTCAGTTGATTAAACATGTCCTCATCGAATAATTCGGGATGTCAAAAACGAAAAGCGAGGCAACAGAAAGCTGAGGCCGACAGTTAGTCACCCAGCTTTTTCTAAAGAAAGGTATATTTATTTACGAGCTTCCTTTAGTGCCCATGAACACGTAGCTACCTAGTGAGTGCATTCCAATGTGGCTTTATCTATCGAATAGCTAACTAACAAGTTAAGTTAACTTACAGTGCAGTGTCACTGTCATTTTGTTTAAATATCTGGTGGGTTCATTTTACAGCCACCAAAAATTAGATGAATGCAATTTTGGTCCATTTATATATATCGCCCATCTCTGTTGCAGGACAAACTTTGAAGTTGTACGTTTCTATGAACAGTGGTTATTTAGCTCATTTTGGGGCTGTTGAACAGTAGTTATCTAGCTCATTTTGGGGCTGTTCTAGCTCAGGTTGACAGAGGGTTTTATCTTCATCCATTTGACCTTTTTGTCCTTGTGTTGTAAATCTTCAATTTATTTAATATGTTGATGAATATTGAGTTTCTTACTGGATTGTTTATTACTTAATTTACTGTATTTATCTATTACATTTACATTTACACAGCAACAGATGGCCTTCAGTGCATTGTTTGCAGTGCTTGCATGTAATCAATGAAATAGTTAATCAAACATCCTATTCAACTGCATATAGTGAATCAACAAATGAAGCAGACAGGTGGATGAACTGGGAAGTAGGCATACACTCATTTTCTCATACTTATCTACTAGCTACAGCCGAGGTAGGTCTCTAGCTAAATACTGACACCCAGTGGTGAAAAGTAATAGACTACATTTTACAGAGGTGTTCACAGCCAGCGGGGCATTAATGGCATTTGACAAACTTTACAGGAAACAAATTGACCAAAATGTCAAATTGTCTGATTCCGAATTCAGTCTTTTTTCTATAAAATAACACTAATGATAGTACTCATGTAGCTCTGACCAGCCATACAGCAATGGCCAATGACAGTCGGCTAAATATTAGGTAACACAAGACTACAGAGTTACCAGTCTACAGATTAAATGAAGTTAAGAATGAAGTTAAACTTTGGGTCGTCAAATGAGTTTTCAAGATTGTTGGGGGTGGGGGCATGAGCTGCGCCATGAAAGTCACAACCAGTTAAGTCATCGCTCTACTCACTGTTTATTGGTTGCCGGCACGTTTACAGTTTTCAGCAGTTGCACCGTTAAAGGACTATGATTTCATCCGTGATCTTATCTGTACACACCTAGCGTTATGTATTCATCATACATATCAAGCGATAACAGTCAGTCGGAATAATAATCAATGGTCTAGTGAAAACACGCGAATGTCTTTCATTCGCTTAAAGGAGTTCTCCAGGGGAAGGGGTAAATACCAACTATATGAACATAATATAGAACTGTATCAAGTTGTAACTTATTGATATTATGTTATGATCATGTATTACACCTTATTTATCAGGGCTGTGTGTCCTGGAGGCTGGCAGGAAATTAGACGTCACATGTAACAGGGGTCTGTCGATAGGTGCCAGAGAGGAAGGATTACCAACTAACTACTCGGCAGAAGGATTAAGGGGAGGGTGACAGCATCACCGCACTTTCCAATGGTTGCATGGCAGGTGACATCACCTTGACAAATGTCCACCACTCTGAAACTAGCTGTAGTAGTAAAAGCATATTCATTTGTTCCCAATTTCCATAGGCCTACTGGATAGTATCAACCTATAGTGCACATAGTAGGCTAAATGCTTCAGAGTGGTTTGTGAAGGTCTCTGTTTCTAGATAAATAGTAGTAAACGTATTATCAAAGCCACAAAAAACAGCAAAACACAATGATTTTAGTTCACAGATTTATTTCATTCAGCTTAGATGTACATCAGCAGGTGAAAATAAACCTGGTCTCAGATTTAGTTTTCGTAAGCTTTGCAATCAATGTTATTGGGATTCATTGGTATTCAAAGTTCAGTGCAGAAAGTAAACTGTTGTGGCCTTTCTGTCCTGAGTTTGCCTATCAAGCTTGTGTGTGTGTGTGTGTTTCATATTTTCAGAACAATGAAAAGAGAGTCACTAATGATCCGAGAAGCCAAACTCACGGCAGTGTGTAACATTAAGTAGGCCTATATCATCTTTGTTTCTGATGTGACATGGTTCATGGGTCATGAGTGACTAAACCCTTTTCATTTTAACTGCATATTGGTATATTTGGATAGCACCACAGAAGAACGTGTCTCTCGGGTCAAACTTCGAGCAGGTGGGGCGGGTCAGGTATATTTTCTAATTATACCTCCTGGAGTTCACGGATGTACTGGAGGTTTTGGTGACGGTGGAACCACCACCATATCCACCACCATATCCACCACCATATGAAGCGCCACCACCATAGCCAAAGTTGCTTCCGCTGCTGCTGCTGGAGAAGCCTGTGGAACACAGAACAACAAAAGGTTCAGAAATCTGGACATCTGGCAGTTAAATGGAGTTCGCCATGATGTCATGGTCTTAATGAACACAGTGTTGTTAAGTAGGAGCACTTACCACCACCACCACTGCTCTGCTGCACGTGGACTGTGGCAGAGGCACCACCAGATGACAGCCTGTTGAACGAATGATTAAGAATATTAGATTCACATTTCATCAGTACAAAAAGATTGTTTGTCTTTTTGTTGTTGTCTGGTTTATTGTCATCTCAGGTTTACTGTACCTGCTCTCCTCTCCTTCCAGCAGCTTTCTGTAGGTGGCGATCTCAATGTCCAGGGCCAGCTTGACGTTCATCAGCTCCTGGTACTCGCGCACCTGGCGGGCCATGTCCTGCTTGGCTCTCTGCAGGGCATCTTCCAGGTCTCTGATGCGGAGTTTGGCATCCTTCACTGCCAGCTCACCACGCTCCTCAGCCTCGGCAATCTGTCCCTCCAGGTTAGACCTCTGCGGAGGAGGAAGTGATGTTGTGTTTTTTAGTCAACGATTCGTATTGAGTGAGCACCCGTAGCAAATATACAGACGTGGGTGGTGCTAATTTACCTGTCCCTTGACGGCCTCAATTTCGTTCTGAAGACGAGCGATCATGCGGTTCAGCTCGGCGATCTCAGCCTTCGTTGAGCGAAGGTCGTCCCCGTACTGTCCAGCAGAGGACGACATCTCCTCATACTAGAAAAGAAGAAAAAAAAGAAACTCAAAACTAAATGGGAAGACCCGTGGCACCGGGTAATCAATGGCCTTGAGTGTATTATCGCGCTGCGCGGCCCAGCCCAAGTTCGCTTGGGTTTGCTTACCTTCTGTTTGTACCACTCCTCGGCCTCGGCTCTGCTGCGGTTGGCGATGTCCTCGTACTGCGCACGGACTTCGGCGACGATGGAGTCCATGTCCAGGTTACGGCTGTTGTCCATCTCCACGATGACAGAGGTGTCCTTGATCTGGCTCTGCAGCTCACGGAGCTCCTGAAAAAACAACAACATTTAAATCATCTAGTGTTAAGTCATTATTGCATGGTTTATGTCCTTTGAAATGACACATTGAGAGGTGACATACGGTCTCGTAGATGGCCCGGAGGAAGTTGATCTCATCCTGAAGTGCATCAACCTTAGCCTCCAGCTCCACCTTGTTCATGTAGGCACCATCCACATCCTGGGAAGAGAATCATTTCAAACGTCAAGCCAATTGAATCACTTGAATGTACGCCTTATCGACTATCCAAAGTTGTCTTGCTCTGCCATCCCTACCTTCTTCAGTAGCACAAACTCGTTCTCAGCCGCGGCACGCTTGTTGATTTCATCTTCGTACCTACAGAGGGACAAACGAATTTAGAAAACCTTTTCCTTGGCCACAACGTGATTTAAGTATCTTCCGATCTTGCTGTAAGTGCTCCGCCCAAAAAAACTCACTTGTTCTTGAAGTCCTCCACCATGTTCTGCATGTTCCTCAGCTCTCCCTCCAGCTTGGCCTTCTCGTTTCCCAGGCCGTCCAGCTGTCTGCGCAGGTTGGCGATGTAGGCCTCGAACATGGAGTCGATGTTGGAGCGGCTGGTGGTCTGCTCCTGCAGCAGCTTCCACTTGGTCTCCAGCATCTTGTTCTGCTGCTCCAGGAAGCGCACCTGCAGAGGAACACCAAAGGTAGTCATGTAATGTTTACTCTCTCAAAACGTTCAAAAGAATACACAGAAATATAGAAATGGGGAATCCAAAATGTTGTGTTGTTGTCTCTTATGTCTGGAAAAAAAAATGCAATGGTCCTTCTGAATTGTAGCGTCATGAATCGAAAACAAACTGGACTACTGATTTTAGTTGAACTCAAGCGAGTAAGAAAAAGGTGAATTTGTTTAAAGGGCGTGTCATGTGCGACTATGCGATTGTATTCTACTGAATAATGTTTATCTCTACAGCTGGGTCACTCATCTGATGACAACTGATTGCCAAGCAGATAGCAACACAGGGTTGGGTGTGGACAGCCACACCCTGTTCACCACCTCGCTAAGTAGAAATGTCGTACACCCTGTCAATGTGGCCGCAACCTGTAATATCATGATGCAGAGAAAACATTGTTTCCACTTGAAAGAAAAGAAGTGAGGTATTTTAGAAAGGGAACTTGTTCTAACGTATCCAAACTGGTTTGCCTAGGCAACGGTTATGTGTTTGTATGTGTGTGTTTTGTGTGTGTTGTGTGTGTTTTGTGTGTGTGTGTGTGTGTGTGTGTCTGTGTGTGTTTCTTCAAGTGGTGTATTTAGCTATGACTCATCCTAAACCCTCTGTAGAGTTGTGAAGGCCACACAGACATCCTAGACGATTACAAAAAAACTAGGTGTGGCCGACAGCACAGTGGGGGAGATTTTGTTTTGTAAATTTGGCTTGGAGCCAATTTGTATTCCTTCATTTAGTATATTTGTATTTGTTTTGTTCCTGTAAAGAAAATGAATTCTCAATCCTCGTCCCCAGAGAAGATGTATGTAGGCCATACAAGTTAGATTCTGGCACATTTTTTCACTGGTTTGGCTGTGTATGATAGAAGCTGACTTTAACAGCTAGGTGATAGGCTAGACTGTGCAGACGGACTTTGGACCCAGTGGGTGTGTGCTGCCAATAGGTTCATAATAGGGCTGGCAGTCTGCTGGGCAATACACTGCCCTACAGATCATTAGTCGCCCCACCCATGTTTAGATAGTGACTACGGTGGCCAATACGGGGCGTCAAACTATTTTACCAATACAATCTCGTTTTTCACTAGAATGTTTCATACTATGTTCCATTTGTGAAGAGCTCACAGAAGAAGAGATGCATGATCAGGCCTACACTGTGAACATTGTATAAGATATTGTCACCCAAGGATCTGTAATGTATTTACTCATTACACAGCGAGAGAGATAAGTTCCATCGCTTTGTGTGTTCCTTCTACTGACTCGCCTCCTTACATAAAGGAAGGACGGGAGCATTGTCAGCGAAAACCATCTCAAAGTAAACCCAGAGACATGGCATAGAAATAGCCTCTTAAGTAACTTCATAATAATAATCAATGAATAATCAATAATGTGCCAGCACAAGACAGATATTTCCTTCTTTTACACAGAAGCTACCAGACATATGCCAATTTCTGTTCAGTTTAAACAGTTCCCAAAGGAGAGACATTTTAAGACTTCAACACTTTGGGGTGCTGACACTGGCTTGTATGCACACAAGTGCACAGTGTGGCCTGCTGGCAGTGTGGCCTGTGGGCACTGTCAACATGGATGGGAAGGGAAAAGGCCCCCAGGGAAGTGTTCTTGATCCACTCACCTTGTCGATGAAGGAGGCAAAGCGATTGTTGAGCGTCTTGATCTGCTCCTTCTCCTGGGTGCGGACGGTCTGGATGGTGGGGTCGATCGACACATTGAGGGGGGTCAGGAGGCTCTGGTTGACTGTCACAGCGGTGATGGGTGCGATGAAGTCTCTGTTGCTATTGCCATAGGAACTACCGCCGCTGAATCCACTGCTGTTACTGCTGAATCCACTGCCGCCATAGGCGCCGCTGCGCACGGTCATGCCGCTGCCTACGCCTGCGGCCCCAGTTCTGTAGCTCTGGGCATAGGAAGGCCGGGCAGAGTTAGAGCTTGTGAATGACCTGGAGGAGAAGCTTTTCCTCATCATGGCTGCAGTCGTAAGGGTTGTTGACTCTGCTTTAACAAGCCGAAATGAAGGTGTTGCTGACGATGTCTTGCTGGAGGAGGACAGAAGGCAAGCTGGCTTCCAAAGGAGAGTCAAGTCCCTCTGAGTGTCTTTCTACTGGCTGTGGCCTCTTTTTATGGTTGTGGCGAGGCAGAGAGGGCGGGGCCTCCACCTGTAGCTTACTCTCACTTGTTTTCTGTCCACCTTGCTGTGTACCTCCCTCCACCTCAGGCTCTGTAGGGGCAGGAGTGGCCTGTCCTGTAAAACAGGTAGGGAGGGATTGTCAGGAGATAAGCCCTGTTGACACACCCTCATATGTGGCTGAAGAGAGGAACAAAGTTTAGGCCTCAAGTAAAAAGGGAGGGCCCTTTTAAATTCTCTTCAACTTTATGGCTTTTTTAACAGAGTAAAGTGAAAGCTGGGAATGTGTGTTTTCTTGTAACACCAGTTGTTTTATACAACAGATGCCATGTCATGTAACAAAACTGATGTACGTTTGTTTCTGTGCAGTTTGATTAAACATACCTATTAATGTAAGTTTGTCCTCATGTAAGATTGCAATAAGCATGCCTTTAAGCAGGGGACAAACTTGCATGTTCATTTTTCTCTTCACATGGGTGAGGCAAGCGGTTTCATTCTTCCACAGAAACACATTCCGGTCATTTCTACTGTGGTGTGGCACTTTGCTGTCAAGTTCCCTCTTTCCCTCCCTTTCACCAGCTATTAGAAGAATCCACACTAGTAACTGCTTATTTGTGCACTTGGTGGAGCACCCCTGCCATTGTGCAACCGTATTATAGTATGAAGTTATTAAATAATGGTGTAGCTGTGTTATGGACCCCATCCGCAACAGCAGAAATGCACACCTTCATATGAGAGCAATAGATGCTATATGCCACACTATCTTACTGGTGAGGCCCAAGCAAGTCACACATATATATCATAGGTATATATCATGCAGAGGCACTCAGCAAAACAGCCAGAGAGCCTATGACTAGGAAAGACCAGCCCTCTCCTTGACTTACCTATGCAATAACACCCTCCTTGTGACATACACATGCACAGGCACACGAACCTAAACGCTCGTCACACACATACACACACACATGCATACACACCCCTCCACACTGTGGCCACCACCACTACAGATACACACCCACATACCTACACATGCTACAACTTGACGTATTTATTTTCATTTAATAAACACTTCTTTGCGAACTCTGGACGCGCACACAAATTAATGCAAACACTTGAAAGATAAATTGTCTGAGCATATGTAGTATGAGTGACATGCACACAATGGAGGTGATGACAGCAGGTCGGCCTCAGGTGGAACTTTGTAATCATTGGGGTGGGGTGGAGTTTGCAGTGCGTTGATGACGGCAGAAAGTGCATAAACTGCATATGGCAGCTAGAAAATGAATTTGGAAACTGTGTGACAAGAAATACGGTTTAGGGTACACCTGGTCATCACTTAGCAGGCGCTCTTGTTGTTATTATGTGCAGATTACTGCTGCAGGTGACTTGATCTATAATAATCCTGTTATATTATGGTGGGAAAAGTAAAGTAGTCATACTAAAGTAGACGTAAAAGTAGATATTCACCTTCTTAAACTTCATTTGACTTGCATTCATCTATACAGACGTGAATGCTTACACATTTATATGACATCGTCGTGGAGAATGTCATCAAACAGGTCTTGTTGATGAACTAATGCTTATAATGCCGGAGGTTAATTACTCTGACAATATTTTTTTGGAAAGTGAGCGAAAGTCTTAAAGCTATGACTGAGATCATCAAGGAGTTGGCACAATATGTGTTTAATTTGACGTGCCACATATGCAATTGTCTTTTACTGAAAATTCCTAGGTTCATTACGGGGTGACCTCCGTAGATTTAAATTCATCTGAAGCTGTATTCATTGGCTCATCAATCCATCAACGATACTTTTGGCGTTGCAGCAACAGGTTTCAGTAAGAATGTTTTTACAGAGCATAGCCTTAGGATCATCTAGACCAGTTCCACCGATCCAACCACAACGGCCATGTGGTAATTCACCATTGCTCCTCGTTGTTGCGTTGACATTGTTATTCGGCTACTCCATGTGTTATTTTGAGTTAGTTAACATTTAATTAGTCAGTGTGTGCGCCCATACATCACTCCCATGCGTTGCTTTAGCTCAGTGAACTTTCTTTTTGGTCGATTACAGAGGAAAAGAGAAAGTGTGATGCAAGTTCTTGGCATTTGCGAAACACCAAATTTAAAGAATACCATTGGCAGACTGTTTAGTTACAGCAAGTTGTTAGGCACCACCTAATTAGTGTTTTTAACTATTTACAGTCGTCGACATAGGCTGCATGCAGCATGCAAAGCTTGATTCGTTCTCATCCTCAAATGCAATCTCTATTCATATCTTTTAATGCTCATTGTTATATATAACATGATGACGTGACGGTAAAAAAATATAAGAAAACAAGAAAAATTAAGTATATAAATAAATAGCCAAGACAGAACTGAGGTAAATGCTTCAGGTGTTGAACCGCCAGAATTTGATGAGCAAGATATTTGAAGAATGCATCGTTTTATATGCTGCTGGGGGAACACTTAGGAACCTGAAGTTGACGAACCAGAGTCTGGGCATCCACACCCTCCAGACTAAGCTCAGGGGTGTGCCTCAACGCAACCTGACCCCTCCTCTTCTTTCTCACTGGGCAGCATTGCAGTGGATCTCAAACTAGTTCCACTAATCTACCCCTCAAAGATACTTTTCCAGCCAAGCATTTCACCAGCACAAAAAAAGTTAGGGAGGAAAATGAGGCCTTTCACATCACTACCGGGTGATTTGAAGTCAGAAAGTGGATTTGAGAAACCGTGGTGTAGAGACTCCCAGCCAGAACGTTCTGAGTTCGAACCCTAATGTTTGCAGCCTACCTGTAAGCATCCCTGCGCAAGATGCCTTGCCCCATGACGTTTCCCTTAAAAAAAGTTATTCTCTCGATTGGTGAGATCATCTGCCAGTACAGCCTGGGCCTCCATTGCTATGCTGACAACACCCAGGTCTATCTCAGCACCAGATCTTCCTACCCTCCACCCAGCTCTGTTTAACCTGGATGTCAGTAAAACCACCAAGCTTGTGGTTCTGGCATCCAGAACCTTCCGCTGCTTTGGAAGGTTGGAGATCCTTTCCAGCTACACCTCTCTGAAGCCCGCAACAGAACTGAGTGTTGGTGACCCCCATTCCTAATTTGAGCCCCATGTTAAGCCGGTCATCAAGTCTGCCCTTGTACCAGCTGAAAAATATCTCATCTGCTCATCAGCCCTCCACTGGCTCCCAGTCAAGTCCCATGTTGCTTCTAAATTCCTGCTCCTCACCTACAAGCCCTATCCATGCCCTTGGCTGTACCTTGCAGACCTCCTCCACACTTAAGCCCCCTTCTCAGAACCTCAGTTACTCTGACATGGTACTGCTAACCACCACCCACACCAGGTTGCAGACTTTTGGGGATAGAGCTTTGAGACAGAGGGCCCTCTGGAGCTCTCTGCAATGCTGGTTCCACCAACTGCTTTAGAAAGTGGCTCTAGTGAAATCGTTGGATTAAGTTACAGATTGTGTTTCTCTGAAGTGCCTTGAGTACCTTAGAAAGAAAATTGTGTGGTTGTGTATAAATCTAAAGAATCTAATTATTATCAAGTCAAGCCCATTCAGAATGTATGTGAGGTATGTCTCTCATCCTGTACGTAACATTTATGGACAAAACACAGAGACATAGTGGAGGTTGGGATATTATTCAGCATGCAGCACAAGGGTGACACTGCTGCTATTTGCAGACGATGTACATTTTACTTCATTGCAGGGTGACCTCCAGTACACTGTGGAGCAGTTCACAGCCGTGTGTGAAGTGGTCAGTATGCCACTCAGGACCTCCAGCAGGGATGCTCCCAAAATATTGACAGTCGACAGTCAGAAGCAGCCATAGCAAAAAGCTACCACTAATGGAGTAAGCCACAGCCAAAGCCATGTGGACTTCGTTCAGTGCGGACTATATTGTTGTGTATGACGTCATACAGTATATTGTGACATATGTCATTATATATTGTGACATATGTTGAGTTTTTTGTATTTCCTAAGATGGGGATGATACTTGTTTTCTAGTGCATTCATCACCAGGGACTACACCATGTCAAAATTATTGTATACATGCAGTCAAACCATTTTCCATGCTTGTCAATGATGTATTACACATAAGACAACTTCTACAGCTGTAGAAAGGATATGACACAGCTCCACTAAAAACTCACAATATATTACAGTATATTAAATCTGGACTCAATCTTGAGTCAGCCATTCTGCTATCATATACTGTACATGAACAGGCCTGCAGAATGCACATAGCGTTGCTGCAAAGGTTCACCTCAAATGATTCTCACCATGCTATGTGTTAGCTAAATGAAGAATGACATCAAATTGTGGGAAGCCTTTTGATACAGAGACACACCCTTTCGTCCTCATTCGACAATGAACTCTGGCTTTCACCGCCTGTAAAGGTGCACACCCATGCAAGCTACAATCGTTTTAGGATCACACTGAACATGGAATGTGGTGATGCTACAATGAATTTGTGCAAAACAAGGGGCTCCCACAGTGAAAGCGGTGATCACCTCATCAAGGTACAGACCAAATGAATAATGTCCAGCCAATGACGTTGCATCAGCAACAGAACCCAACATTCATGAATGAATGAGCAAGTTCTGATGCTATGCACCTGTTTTTGTGTGAGTGTGACTGAGCAGCGTAGTGGGTGAGGAGGTGCAGGTCCAGGTGTACAAATAAGAGGCCGCATCTCCACCACTCAACACCATCGTCAAACCGACCATATGTCACCTGACAATACTCAGGAAAACATCAAGTAAGAATCGATTCACAGCGCTGTGAATTCTGATTAGGCTGTGCCAGGCCTGGCTTCCGGTTCAGTCTCCTCCATGCTTCTCATGTGAGACACTTCATCGTCTCACAAGTCAGACTCAGAGTTGGGTCTGAGGTTTGACACTTCATGGCTGCTGGTATCACACCCAGAGAGAACTGTTCTCTCCCCTACACGGTGAACTGGACTTCCTGGACTCCACCCCTTAATCATGCAGCAGTAGAATACTATCGCCCGTCTGACTCACAGAAGCCTGCACTACAACTCGTCTATTCATTAACTCACACTTGTGGCCTCACATCATTTTTCACCACTTTAATACGAGGACCTGGCTCATAACTGTAATGGTTTCCTATGGGTTTGTCTATTTATAGTAGCGGCCGTGTATTTAGGTCACACGATTGATGACGTGTGTGTGTGTGTGTGTGTATAAGAGAGTAAGAGAGGAGTGAAGCTAAATGCATGAATTAATAACGTACTACTATTACTCTCTACATTCATCAGTTCTTTTTTCTTTTCAATTTAAAAAAGTTCTACATATTTTCACATGGTCCTTTCCCACAGTGCAGTCTGACCCTTTCCTCTTTGTTACGATTGTTACACGTTGCCTAGCAACCAATGTCTTGTCATTAGGTCTTTTGTTTTGTGTGCTTTCTGTGTGTTGGGAGCGAGGGAGCGATATAGAAGGAAAGGCAGAGATAATTACGGGGATTGCACACCATCTTGTGTTGACAGGTATTATTAAACTTCAAAGCTCTTTATTTTATTAAGGGTGTGAGATAAAGAATGTCAGCCACAGTAAAAGTTTGTTTTTATTTTCTTTTTATGTCTGAAAGTCAAAATGTTAGATGGAAAATGAGAAGTTCCCTGGAATCTAGTTTCACCAGTTATGGCTGAAGGTGTGTCTGGTTGGCTCATTCCAGCATGTGAGCACAAGTAAAAGTTGAGTAAGTGAGACTCACCCCGCCCCCCTCACACACACCCACACACACCTTCTTCCCATTTATTGCCTCATGTCTTCCATCTAGGCTTGATTTCGGCCTCGCTCGGCTAATACTAAACCTCAGACAATGACAAACTACCATTTAATGTATCCAAACACTAACCACCATTGGCTTCGTGTAGTTATCGTACCGATGCCGAACAAAATAGCACACAATGAGCATTTATTTTGTCTAACCTTTATTCAAGCAGGTTTGGGCTCATTGAGATTCTACGAGAGACCTGGCCAAGACAGCAGAATACAATACAATAAAACGTACATCTAACAGATGACACAAACAGATTGAAACACTTCGCTCTGGCAGGTTACGTTAACGTAAAGTCTCCACACCTGTCTCCACCTGTCACATTAATGCAACTTTCTCTGGACTGTACTCCTGGCACATTACACATATTGTAAGACTTCATACTGTGACCATCTGCATATTCTATGGTCCATATTGTGCACAAACTGTACTTTACTTTCTTTATATATTTAACATATTGTGGTGAATGTTTATATTTTATATTTATGTTTCCTACAGTACTCGAGGCTTACTTTCTTTCTGTTTACGTTTCTTTACTGTGATGCAGGAATCACTAACTATACTTCTGTGTTTGTAGTTTGAGACGCTGCAACGTTCCAAGCCACGGTGTTTGTGTGTGAGCGTGCATATGCATGAGCGTGTGTGTGTGACCGTGGAGTGTGTACACACCATGTCTCATGATCCATATGCGTGAGATACAGATAGACACACTTGCATAAAGCCTCTTCATTATCCAACAATTGATCCACCTGAAATGGGATTTCCATACAATGCATTCTTCTGCAATTCTTTTCCAAGAATTGCATTCTTCTCTTCATCCACATGAGAGCTGACAAACTGGCTTGTGAGCTGCTTGGGGAGGGAGCACTCACACTGACCTGTAGAGGTGATATCAACGGACGTATCTTCACAGATTACTCCCTTGCTATGACTGATATGGGCCATCGGCCAAGACAGCTTTGTAATCCATACGGACTGCTGCCGCTAAGCATCCCTGCCTAGAAACACAGACAGTGTGTGCGTGTGTGTGCGAGACAGAGTCATTGTGTCAAGAGAATGACCTCCACGTCCTGCAACTACAACTACTGTAAGTTTGAATGAACGAAGGCGAGAGCAGTCACATCTGGCCGAGCTCAAGCTCAAGACACGGCTAACAGCTCGCAGAGAGACGAGTTGCCTTCAGGAAACCTCCCTTTTTGTGTTGAGCTGTGACACACACAGGCTACAC
>OMKP01047121.1:0-12853 GCA_900302375.1 Bathygadus melanobranchus | reverse complement strand
CAGTGTGTAGGGACACACACACACACACACACACACACACACACACACACACACACAAACGCACGCGCACACACATTCACACACACACACACACATGATCTCACACACACACACACACACACACATCAGCACACACAAATGCAACCACACACATACACACGCACTTTCACACACGCACACACAAACACACATCAGCACACACAAATGCAACCACATACACACACACACACACACACACACACACAAGCATGCATACACAAGCATGCATGCATACACACACACTTCTGCACAATTGTGCACCAGCAGGCCCACACGGCGCCATGCTCTAGAATAGTACTCTAATACATAGTTCTATAATCCACGGACACACATGCAGTTTGCAGCAGCGCCAATACACAAACCTGCACACAAACCCACACCCGTCATATAACGTCCAAAGGAGATGTCATCCTGTATTGTCTGATTGACTTCTCATAAGACACGAGTGTACACACACACACACACACACACACACACACACACACACACACACACACTGTGTAAAGCATTGGAAAAAGTCAACGTAAGCAGGTACACGGATGGACACACACACACACACACACACACAGTGTAAACCGTAGGAAAAAGTCACCGTAAGCAGTAGGTACACGGATGGGCCTGTCAGTCCAACCGAGCCCCCGGGAACGCCCCCCTCTCCTCCCCTCCGCCCCAGAGAACCCTTTAAATATCGCGCGCTGGGTTTGCTCGGCCTCGGTGATCTTATCCACGCCACGAGCAGTCTCCCATTGTATCTTCCTAAGTTCTTGTGAACCCCCGAAAAAAGGTAACTATGACGACACACTGGAATGGTTTTGTAATAGCTGGAAAGAAAAACTAATTACTGGGCTAATACTATTTATTTATTTTAATTAAACGAGTCAATACCCAGTGATTACTTTTGCACGAAGCAGTCTTTTGCTTTTTATTTTTACAATTGAGATACGATAGATGTTGCCAGAAGTAATAACATTAATATTTAGCTTGAACGCGCCATGCATGTGCTGTGCAAGTGACAGGTGCGCAGGGTGACTAGAGACAGGTGTTGAACATTGCGTTTTACGCGAAGCGAATGAACTGCAGCTGTTTTAAAATTGTTTTATTTTGTCTTATTTTGGCTGTCAGACATGTAATCGCCTGACATTGTAATATTGTTTGACAAATCAGAAAAAAAAACATTGCTCTCTAAATCCCTCCCACGAGCAATCGTATTTTGAGCGCTAAACCCCTGTATTTTTTTGTTAACTTGTATTCATAATGCTAAATACATTGGCCTATACTTTTTTTTTTATTGCAAAAGTTGCAGCACCTGCAGGCTCGAACCCGCACGCAGCGTAATGCGCGTCTCGCGCCATGTGCCTGGCAACAGCTGCTCCCTGCACGCGCAGCTGCACAACCAGGATAAAAGGGGACAATAGATGTGCAGATTATCCCTCATTGTTCTTGCTTGTTGCAATTTGTCAGCTTTTGCTTTTGTGGCTAATCTCCGTGGCTGTTATCTGCCATGAAAAATTGCCTGCGTACAGTACAGTTTTCATCTCTAGGTAAAAATCAAATGAAAAAGAGAAAAAGACTACACAATAATGATGATAACCATAATGGTAATCATGACGCCAATACTAATCGAAATTAGGGTCATAATTACTGTCGTATTTAATTGATTATGTAGTACAAAATAGAGACAAAATTTGCCCGACACCATCAAATTCAATCCTAACAAAATGCATGCAATAGCAAGCAACCTGCTTAACCAACCTGGTTCATTGCCACATTTCCTCTTAGACACCCAGAGAAACTCCATCCCAACCTAAACTGCTAGCCAAACTTACATTCATTTCAACCTAGCCTACTAGCCAAACTCCTATCCATTTCAACCGAACCTGCTTGCCAAACGCCTATCCATTTTAACCGGACCTGCTAGCCAAACTCACATTCATTTATACCTAACCTGCTAACCAATCTCCCATCCATTTCAACCTAACTTCCTTGCCAAACTCCCATCCATTTCAACCTAACCTGCTAGCCAATCTCCCACCCATTTCCACATCCTGCTAGCCAAACTCACGTTAATTTCTACCTAACCTACTAGCCAAACCTCCATCCATTTCCACCTGACCTACAAGCCAATCTCCCATCCAATTCAACCCAACCTGCTAGCCAAACTCCCATCCATTTCAACCTGACCTAGGTAAACTCTTCTTTCTTCAAATGATGCTCAGTTTATGCTGAGGCGAGCTTTAGTTGTCATGCGGCAGGATGCTGCTGATGGAGCAGCAGTGGGATCCAAACATACTGATCTTTCATCTGTCCCGGGCTGATGTCCTGCTTTAAATATCTTCTGTGTCCACAGAGGCGTATCAGCCTCACATCTTCCTTCGCTCCTTAGCAATATAACCAGCAGGCGGTCTGTAATAAAAACGTCATGTAATGCTGCTCCAGTCTAAGCTTGAGTCGTTAACAAATACTACATTATAATGTCATAAACAGCCAGACAGCTGTTAGTTCTGGGCTGTTAGCAAAGATACCCACTGGGTTTAGATATAGTTAGTAATGGTTAGACAGCTCATTTACCAGTTGACGTTGCTATGGTAACACACCCTAGTCCCCAGGGTGTTCAAGAGCCTTCAGTGTGGAAGTGGGGTGGCTTTTTAGTGTTTCAAAATAGATATTCAAGTTTAAATGGAGTTTATCTATCGGGTAATTAGAAAAGAAAGAAACGGTGGTATTAGCAGGTGTCAACTTCTAAAGCGCTCAGCTGAGGGTTAGTGGCTCAGTGCGGTATCTTTTCAATTACAAGAGAGGGATCGACTTCAAAACAAAGGCTAATATTAAAGCTGTGAGGCGAGCAGAAACCCGAGAGAGGGGGAGTAAAGCCACACCACAAGGGGGGGTCTTGGAAAACATTTAGCCTTGGCATAGCCTCCGCTCCTCTCTGGCCTAATGGCCCATTGAGATGCCTTCCACCAGAGACCGGTGCCAAGGCTGGGGGGGACGGGTCTAAGAATAGCACATTTGGTTCTTGCGCTCGGTGCTTCTGCCTCGCTGCTTGTCTCTAAGGCTGCTGCAGTGCACCTGTTATAGCTAGCCCCGTTGGAGAGAGGTGACATTGCATTTACAGGCAGAGGCAGATGACTGACACACACACACACACGCACACGCACACGCACACATTTTCAGGCTACTGAATTTCACTTGAAGAGGCACTGGACAACCACACATGGACACACGCACACACAAAGGGTGTCGAATGTGCGCGCTCACATACACAGCTGTCATCACACGCCAACTGCCCTCCGCAGTCTGTTTCATTGAAAGCTGAACGGCTCTGTGTCAGCAACACTCTTCGTGTTCAGCGTGGTTTTACATTTTACAATCAGGAAACGCCAAATCCCTTAAATGAGTTGGACTTACAATTAAACAACCACACATGTGGTTCAATATGGAGTCAAACATGGTCTCTTAGGGGGGGGAAAAAACAACGAGAGAATCATTTCCTTTGAGTCTATCTTTGCCCAATAGTCAAAGATAGACTCACAATAGAATCGGGCTGTATTTGTGTAAACACTACAAGAATGTATACCTACAGTGCAGAGATGGAGGAGACTGACATGTGCCTGCTCTTTCCCCCAGCATCATGGAGCGTACCTTTGTTGCTCTTAAGCCTGATGGTGTGCAGAGAGGTCTCTGCGGTGAGGTCATGAAGCGCTTCGAGCAGAAGGGCTTCAGACTGGTCGCCGCCAAGTTCCTGCAGGTAACCACGGCGACGGAAACCAGGGGCGTTTGCTCTGAGAAATCCCTGAATCCACCGTCTCGTGTACAGGACAGGGCAGGGGGGCATCTCTGTTATATTTTATGTTTGTGTTTGTGTTTAGAATTGAAATGTTGCATGCGTATGGATTTATTAGAATATCCACATTAACAAACGAGTTGTACCATTTCCAGTGATACCACTGTCATGAATGTGGTCATCACAGGTACCGAGTTATAAGAAAATGTGGTCTGACATGTAATTTAGACGGAAATTCTCAAAAAAAGGGCACTTTGAGGAACAGGACATCCAGAAATCCAGAAGTGGATCCAAGGTATTTCGACCAATCACGACACAGCTACAAATACCTTTGATCCGCTTCTGGATTTCTCGATCCGGTTACTGAAAACTTTGGCTAGCTTAAGTACAGACGTGTTGGCGGGGAGCTTTTTTTTTTTTTTAAAGCCACACTCGTCTATCTTGAGCGAGTATGTGTGGGTTGGATTGCGCACACACAGATACCCGAACACACGCGCCAGATTCAACGAGCATGTGTCACACGCATGATTAGCAGGCAAGGACAACGACGGATTCAGATACACACACACACAGAGCCAAGGCAGCCCAGATATGAAGGCTTGGTAGACGAGATCACAGCTGCTCCCTGGGCCAAGAATTCCTTTCGATAGGCATGCCACTAGTGGCACACACACACACACACAATCTGCCCTCCACCCTAGTTACTCTCATCTGGATCAGTAGTGTGGAAGGCACTATAGTTTAATGGTCTCATGGTTATTTTGATGTCCCATTGCTGTCTAAGTAGTTAAACAGAACAACTTTTGTGTATTTGTGTGTGTGTGTTTGTGTGTGTATAGCCTACCGAGGAACACATGAAGAAGCACTACCTGGACCTGAAGGACATGCCCTTCTACGCAGGACTGTGCAAGTACATGTCCTCCGGACCCGTGTTCGCCACGGTAAGCTCAAGCCATCACAAAATAAAATCGTCAAGGCAAACCTTTCAAAGTAAAAGTGAAAGCGACAAATAGAAGGGCGGCAGCAGACAGTGAACGCCTCTCTCCGTCTGCCTCTCCAGGTGTGGGAGGGCGAGAGCATCGTGAAGATGGGCAGGATGATGCTGGGTGAGACCAACCCCGCTGACTCCAAGCCCGGCAGCATCCGCGGAGACTTCTGCATCAACATTGGCAGGTGGGGTAACAACACACACACACACACACACACACTCGCACACATTTTCCTTTAGTTATGAAGGTCCCGTGCGAAGCGCCTGTCGCAAAGCACCATCTCGCGTTGAACCTCACCACCCTGCTCGTGGTCTCTTTCCAGGAATATCATCCACGGCAGTGACACAGTGGCGAATGCCAACATGGAGATTGGTCTGTGGTTCAAGCCCGAGGAGTTTGTGACCTACGCCCCCTGCGCCCAGCCCTGGGTGTACGAGTAAATACCACCGCAACACCGTGACCAACGTGGCGACACCCGACCCAAACTCTCCCACCCACCTCACAACCCAACACCCAACCCACCCTGACCGAACCACAGTCAATATACTAATCTGGTCTTCACTTTGCACTTTTGGCATCAGTTAAATATTGTCAATAAAGTTTTGTGGAGAGAACTGGTGTGTCTGTGCTTTGTTTAAAGATGATTTAACAATGAATGATGATAATAACAATAATAATTCTAATACTAATACTGCTACTACTACTAATAATAATTATTATTATAATCAGAATCAGAATAAACAATATTACACATTTTTATATTTAGAAATATAAATTTTTAAACATTTTATACATTTATAAAATGCCTTCTGTAGGACTCCCAATCAAGTCAAAGCCCATCACTGCAAGGATAAGGTGCTTCTAAAAATGCCCTAAATGTAAATGCTATACTCCTTGGACTAGCATATACTTTCACAATATGACAGATTACTCATTCATATTTTGAGTGTTGAAGCTTACGACTCTGGAGGTGAAGGATGGTGTCCTTGGTAGGCTACACGATACTGTCCCGTTGACGCAGACTTAAGACATCTTCTCCACATCACTTGTATACCTCATGCAACGCAGTTAATCCTCACCATTCGAACCGCCCTCGGTAAAAATCCCCATTGAACCACATTTCCTTCATCTCCTATTCTCGAGGGTTCCTTCCCACTCACATTTCCTAGTGCCTGTACAGCATTTCATTTATTTACTAATCTATCATTACACCTTTTATTAGAGTGACTTATAGTGAATTCAGATACAGATGATTAAGGAGCTGGAAGGGAGTCGATTTGCTGGAAGGGGGGGGGAGGCGACTTCCTCTTAAGGAAGCCTACAGGTTAGGCTGTAGGCTACAAGTACCTAATTGTAACACAACCTGGGCCATACCCTCCGGCGTGTCCTGGCCTGACCGCATGAGCAGGCAGTAACTGACGGTCCAGGGGGAAAGTGGAGAGGGTGATGGGATGGGAGGTGATATGTAACACTGGAGCCTGAGGCCGGCTGAGTGCCGACAGCAAGCATAATGGCTGCTAATATTAGACAGAGGTCGAGGGTCTTCGAATGAAATGCATGTGCGTGTAGAACATAAAAAATCTGAAAATGACAAAGACTGCCAGTGTGTATCATTCAATAGACTTGTTACACGAGGGTGATGTAAGAGCAGATCTGGCCTTGTGAAAGTCCTCACACAAGGACGTCAATAATACATTGTTTAATGGCTACTTTTATTGGGGTCATTCATTCAATTGGAAGGCATAAGATGTGTGCTTGTTCACGTGAAATGCTTTCAATGCAACAAACAACAACAACAACAAATGAAAAACAAGCAACACTGTTATACCTTTATTAGGTAAAAATTCTTAAGTTCCATTTTTTTTACACCAAAATGGAACACTTAATTCACAACCATGCTGCCCTAAATTTTTACAATGTATTAAAAATGCTTTATGAACATGAATGTCAACATATATTTTATTGTTTTATATATATATATATATATCTATACTCTAAACATGTGCACATGTTTTGATGAAGATAAGTAAATGTTTTTTTCACAGCACAGACATTGTGGACTGAGTAGACAAATACAGTGTAGGCACAGTGTTCTTAAACTCTTTTAACTGGGACCCAAAGTGACAGTTCTACAAAATGTGTTCTTGCCTGTTAATACCGTGACCTACAGATCACAGTAGGTCAGTAGGTCAGATTAGAGAGTTGAAGAGAGAGAGTGGAAGACAAGGGCGGATGAGAGACATTTTGAAACTTAACAACAAAAAACATCCCCTCCCTCTCTGCTCCCTCCCTCCCTACTTCCATTAAGAAGTGTTGCATTCACGCGCCTGTGATTGACAGGCAAGATGTATTCCCCCGGAACCAATCAGAGAAGAGATGCCTTGATTGGTCAGAAATGAGCCGGGAGCGATCTAAAATCTAAATTGGCTCATACAGACGCAGTCAGCTATTAAGAGATATTCTCACAGCACATTTCACTAATAGCTGACGGATGGCTATGCCATTTCTAACAAATTACCCTCAAATAATAGCCCTGGAATCTCACCTACAGCTCCTTTAAGGGACCCCTAATTTCCCACCAGATGTGATGTTGACTAGCCCTTACAGGCCTATGGTGACATCACATGTGGGCGTGTCCACCCAGATGTATGATAAATAGAGCAACCTACCTACCCTACATCTGGGTGGGCACTCCCACTTGTGATGTCACAAAAGGGTTGAATTTGAAATCCTTTCAAATAGCTAATCAACACTACACATGGTGGTAAAATAGGGACCGATTAAACAAACAAATATTCAGATGTGTAATGAAGCGCACAATCTTATCATCATCGACTCTGATTTGGATAATTGGCATTGCCAGAATTGAAGCAGTGTCGCTGTGTGTATAGTGTAAGTGGCTAAGCTATCCCGCTACGTTATGCTAGTTTCAAAATGTGGATTTTCTCTTTCTGTATACACCACTACTTCAACTCTTCAGGATGTAACTGGTCACTTAAAAATTATAATGGCGATTTGTTTTTTGGACTTCCCAGTCAAGGTTTCAGGAACACCACCACTTTAGCCATACAGGTTTAAAAGTTACAGACAGAAAATAATAGACCACGTTATGTCATCCTATCCACTGATTACATGCACACTATAATCAGATATTCAAAAGGGGAATACCACTCATGGTATAAGTACTCCTACATCCGTCATGGTGGTCTAATTATACGAGTGTGCATTCATTAACAGGCAAAATGAAAGAAATATTAATAAAAACAACATACTGTATCTGTGCAGGAAACGGATTAGCCGTACTTCACAGCCGTGTGATGAACATCTTATGATGAAAGATGACAAGACATTTGCAACACAACATACATTTAACCCAGCTGGCCGTGCTGTTGCTTAATTGACACTACAGAAAGTACAAGATGTTACATTAGAATAGCAGGTACTTGGCAGCAAGTCATACTTCAGTTCCACAGAGGCAGCTGTCTCGAAATTCTGGTGGCCAAATTGTCTGAAAATGCAAAGTAAAGGGGTCCTGCTTCAGGGCTTGTGGATTACCCCCATTTCTGTGTATCCAAATGGACGAAGACGAGATAACTGTTAATAAGCATTGACACATAGCAACGGTGTGAAGCGTAGCGATGTGAAATGAGTATCAATATTGTATTGCTGAAAAATGGAGAATTTGAATAAACAATATTTTTTTTTCCATTGAGCCATGTCCCCTGCTTTTTTTGGTCTTTTTTTTATTTTTTACATTTTATATAAATTGTTTTAACAGTTGTGTCCAAAATACAAGATTAAGAGATCAACGTTTTTTTTTTCTTCTTCTCATAATTCCACTCTTTAAAAATTATCAAATATATAAATATATGTATAATATGTCGAGATAGATAGCACCGTGTTACAAAGACCACTCAACTTTTCACGTACAAAATTCGACAAGCACATACGCGCAGGTACGACACACGTTTTAAAACAGACCCACAACCGACTGGCATCGGTGTGCAGTGTTAGCACGACAAGCAGCTAGCTTGGCCGCTAGCTTAGCATATAGCATATTACAAAACCCAGTCGTCCCCCCCCACGCGCGCGGAAAGGGTCATTCAGTCCAAGAAAGAGTACAGCCCGGCGGGGCATTTATTTTGTGCAGTGTCACATCCTTTCCATTTATTTGTGGGCTGTATAATTATTATTATTATTATTATTATTATTTCCACTGACATAACAGTATTTGTGGGTGGAATATGGTCTCTTCAGCACCCGTTAGTTCAGAGGGGACGGTGGGTGTAATATACAGCGGATGTCATAAAGTCTACACTTCCCAACTGCCTTGTTTCTTTTTATTGCCTCATAAGTTAACATAATGAATCTTCACCACACACGGAAACGCTACCAAGCGTTAGAAATCCAGGGGGAGTGGCCACATCACTTGAGGGCCCAATAAGCACACACCGTCTACATGTGTTCAAGTAGAACACGTACGCTCATTTGAGCATCACGGCGACTGCCTCTTGACGAGTAAAAATGCCCGAAATGTCCCCGACAAATGAAAACAACAGCTCTTCCTTAATGTGTGTGTGTGTGTGTTGGGAGGGGGTGGGGTGTAGACATTTGATATCCACTGCATGTTAACCACACGCTTACGTTTCACCCTGTTGTCCTCGAACAATGTGATCAGAGTGTAATCTACGGCACTCATATTTCAAATAATGTCAATCGGTTTCCTCTGCAGCAGCAACCCCCGAGATCAATCGCTATGCATTCATTGTCCTTAGCAATACTGGATTATGCTTTAGTTTCTAGCACAACAAAAGATGGATCCTATAGCAGACCCCTTCGGCCTCGTCCCGAGGACTACGGGAAGAGAGAGGGGCCACGATTCAACAGTGCTTTCCTTTAACAGTCTTGCCATAAAGTGATCTTCACAATCTGCACAAGCAGTGTCAGTCTCTCGTTAGCTTGTTTAGAGACATCAGTCCGTAGCTTAAACACACACACACACGCACACGCGCACACACACACACACACGATTTGAGGCCAGGATTAAAGATGTTTTTATCCTATATTATAGTATGGCATGCTTTTAAAAGTACATGCCACACCATGATTATCATAAACTCACTATCAAAACTTTTGATTATGTTTTTTTCCCATAAAAAAAACGAGATATGGACAAGACATGAAAACGCACAATTATAAATCTATACAAATAAAGTACAAGTTTAAAACACATTTAACACGTAGACACAGAGGAAAAGTTATCGACAACAGCAACGGTAAGACTTTTCTTTTTTCGCTCGGACGGGACTAGGACACACGACGAACGAACGACAGCGAATGAAGATGACACCACACACACTATCCGAGCAGAGAAGGGGTCCGAGTTAACGCACAAAAAGGGTGAGACGTCCTCCACTGCTTTAGGGTGATCGTGAATTAAAGCACCCCTGCGTGGCTCTAATTTGATTGGATCAAATGCACCCGGGCAGAACAGAACGTCATTTGCACCCAACGTATTGGGTTGCTTTTCATGTTGTCAAGACCCTTCATTCATCTAAACACTGGGAGTCAGTGAAACACTGCTTTGGACTGAGCAACTGCCATGAAACAGACGACACATTACGGGACGCAGTTTTGTCTCAGGCCGCCCAGAGTCGCCGTTGCCAGATTGACAAAAGTGAAATGTTGATGAAGGGTTTGTATGTTAAAAATACAAGATTGCAAATCCTCCTCGTAAAGTTGACACTGGACACAAATGTAATTTGCAATTCGTAACATTGAGTAACCTATTTCTTCTCAGAATTTGTCTGACCCAATCCCCTAGATTACCATTGCCAACGGGCAAAGAAGTACAATTTCGGAAATACTTATTCCGTCAAACACTGCTAGCAGTGGCCTGAGACCTGCTCACGGCCAATAGGTTTCCAAGGCTGCCCCATCGAACCAACTGATTGGAGGAACACCTCAATACTGATTCCAACAGCTATGACACGTACATTCCGGCAACCGGCCCCTGCTTCGGTGACATCACTTCATAGGAAGCCTGGTTTGATCATACTGATACTCATACTTCTGCTTTAAAAAAACAGAATCAACCCTAAATCCAGCTACATTTGCGCCTACTGGGAGAATGTTTAAAAAAATCCATTTGAACTGTAGTTAACTTGCAGCTCAATGGATGAAGCAGAGTAGACATTTAGAAAATGTATCCATCTAATTGCATGCTATGCAGGAAATGTTATGCTGTTAGAACCTTCTGGAAGCCTCTACGTTTAGCTTTTATTGCATGTTTACATCCATCTTTAGATAGCTTTTTTTTTTTTCCAGCATTTTTTTAATTCTACTTATAATTTATATTCTATTACGTTTACCTGTCCACTGTAATAATCGTAATAACCATATTATCAAAGTTTGCCATTAATATATTAATTAAAGTAAGTGCTTTAGCTTTTTAATAATCTCTTAAATCAACACATTTTGCGCAGTTATCTTTTATAGTTATTTTAGTGAGGTACTGCTGGAAGAACATCTTTTGACTGTTATAGATTTGTTTTTAATCTGTTGGGGAGTTATGATGTATTGACACTGCAATTAAAGTGCAGTAAACCCAAAATCTATTATTTTTTATGTACGTCTTTTATGATCGTAATCATTTTGTCAGTGTTATTAAAATACCGTAACGTAGGTAATAAAAAACTGGTGTAAAATCCAATGTTCCCGCCGGTCCCACCGACCGGTTTGTGAACGCTCTACTCTGCTCCGAACCCGGGTCCTGTTTCCATGACGTCGAAGTGCCAAGAGATATGCTAACGCCTGGGCATCGCTTGACGTTGTTTGGCTGCGTCCGATGGGGTTACGTTTCTTGGACACATATAGTGTAGCGCCACAGGGCGCGGCGCATTTCGATCGCTCGTTATAACACTCATACTCAACGGCGCTACTAGCTAAAAAAAAAAATACCATCACAAAGTTGCCGTGAGCCGTTACCATGGGGATAACACGTCCCCCTCCTTCCTAGAACTCTCAGCCCAAAACAATGTTCTCAGTGTTTGAATTAGAGATGGAACAGGGGGGTTCAGTTACACTTTAAAGGGGCCCTTATTTTACTGTTACTTACACCTAATACTGGTTGCTCTGGTGTCCAAACTCAACACACACACACACACACACAGGGTTAGGGTTAACCCACACACGCATACAAACACATCCAAACCACGACAAACCCGGTCACTACAAATGATGACCAAGAAATAATTGTTAATTTAACGTTACGTCCATCCCTATTTGGGGAGAGATAGCTCCCCGACGCACCTTTTGACCTATTAATCATTCTTATTACTTCTTCTACTATTTCATATTATTCTTATTATTACTTTTCATTTCTTCTTCTTTCTTTGTTTCAATATTTACTTGCCTCAGTCTTCAGTCACTGGCTGGTTTCCCTCAATATTATACTTTGGAAAAGTGACCTCCAATCCCGCAAAGGGTCACTACGCTGAATTGGCAAAGACAGATTCTATCAAGTCCTGTTCACTTCTTTTCAGGGAGCTAGTGACACTTGTTGAAGCAAGGTAAATGTAGGCAGAATGCTGGCAGACATGGAAACGTTTGTTCACCTTCAATCAGGTTGGAGCGGACACACGGCGAAGCTCACCACAAGCTATTTTCAGCTCTTGAAGGGACATCTGGAGCAGTAGCACGGGAGGTAGAGCAGGTCATCTGACGACTGCAGGGTTGCTGGTTCGATCCCCTTGGCTTCTACTTCTGGCAAACGTGGAACTGAGGCACCCTTGAGGGAGAAGCACCCACCTCAATCCCCCCCCTGGGCTGCTCGCGATGTGCAAGGTAGCTAGTTAGTCTGTTAGTCACCGCGGGTTTGGCTGGCATCGTCACCACCCCTGTATGTGTGTGTGTGTGTGTGTGTGTGTGTGTATAAACGCTGTCCATTCATGAACGTTGATTTCTTCTGTTCCTAAGAGTCCGTGAAGACGTTCAGACCTACCAGCAGAGGGTGGTGGCAGGGAAGGAGGGGTGAGGGTGG
>OMKP01047115.1:0-14577 GCA_900302375.1 Bathygadus melanobranchus | reverse complement strand
TCTCTCGCAAACTCAACGGCTGCCTGCTGTGTGCTGGTACATGCAGTGTTCACACTGTGCATCTGCCTGAGGGCGGACGTAAGCTTGTGCACAATAACCCTTCTCTGATTATACATCAATACCTTTATCCTAGGGATAGTTTATGCATTTATAAAACACTTCTGCTAAACAAACCGCCAAAGACAGCACTGGGAAACAATATAGTAGCGCCTTTCAATAGTTGTTTGGAAATAGAGAGAAATGGTGTGTGGGTACCATAATACGATTGTATTTACTCTGTACTCTGTTAAATAGTTTTAGTTGCATGTACCTTTGCATTAGGGAGAAACAAATGTACAATCTCTATTTGGTATTTCTATGATTATTTAAAAATCTTCAGTTGAATCAAGTACATGTAAACACTGAATAAAATCACTTCACAATCGCAACATTGGGACAACAACAATCCAAGCTAACATCCTGATTTAAGTGGAACGTGTTCAGCATGCTCGGGAGCACAGTGTTGTGTGTGTGAAATGATATGGGGCTTTTCTCATTGGTGCTCTCCGTCTACCATAGCAGCCCCCCCATGCTGGCTGCTAATTGGCGGGAGACTGGGGCTTCCTGCTGTGTGTTCGCTGATTCCCCTTGCTTTGCCACCCCACCACCTCCTTCACCAACACTTCTCAGATCCCATTAATTAACCCACAGCTAATTAACTACTTCTAATTACACTCACGTGCTATTTCTATCACACCCTTTAAAAGTGAGGAGACAACCGCCATCATTGCTGCAATATTTTCTCATTTTTGCCAGCCGTGCCCTGAACCGATAGTTTGCTCAGTCTTGTTTGTGGTCAGATAATATAGTTGTAGACTCTTCCAAACCTCTATTTTAAATATTAAAATGGCTACTTCTGCTTGCCAAAAAAGTACCCAAAAAATATTTTCTCAAGCAGAAGGACTTAATTTAAAAGTATCTTCACATCGCATTTAAGCTGTTTATTTGTTTGGTTCATATAACAGCAGTATACGATGGGAGTTGTAGTGCTATATTTAGAACCGCAGAACTATAGATTCATAGCGACTTTGACATAATAGAAGCGCTCTGTCTTAACTCCAACATGTCCAAGATATACTCTAAGACAGATCCTTAAAACACACATGCCCGCAGACACACTCAACACAGCCAAAGCTATTTCTGTTCAACAAACTGATAGCTCCTACTGAAGAACATTGATTTTACGGGAAGCCCTGTTTACAGGATGAGTGCCATCGACCTGAGGGGACTTTTTGCCTTCTGAAGCTGGAGCAACAATGGAACACCCTTACATTTGCATTACATACACTGCAGAACGAGAGTGGACAAGATGTTTACAGCAAGCAATGACCGATAATGCTTTACATTTACATTTTTGCTGAATTAGAAATGGCAAGCACTGGTAAATGGATCAGTGTGTTGCTCATAATAATAGCTTGTTAATGTCTGTAGAAAATACAATCTTAACATACATGCCAGAAAACAATGGTAAAAGTAACCAATGAATGAAAACAACCAATTGAAGGAGTTTGCCATAAAAAGTCTGTTATAGCTGCTGCATGAATGACTGATTACGTGGAACATTGGTTGGAGATAAAACAAGACCTCAATCTGCCTACAAAGGACTACACAAGTCCTTCCATCAGTGTGTATATTCCCTGGGCAGCATCAAAGGCCTTCCTCTGCTTTATCAATAAAAACCCTTCCTTCCCACATCTTCCTGTAACTTGCTTAGCATTTACGCCATTGATTTTCCAATAAGCGCCCCTTACCCTGCGGTGGCTGGCCAAGCTCTGTGATGGCTTAGACACCAGACGTAGACAAGCAGCATTACCCAAGAACAACACAGAGTGCTGGTGCTTGTGCATTGTACTGGGCATATGGTGTATGGTATATAGGGAACACAATAGGTGTTTCTCTTTATGTTGTGCTACCTAAATGCTGGAAAGGTTGCACATGGCAATATGGTTGTCCATTAATTTTCGTGCCCTGCAGGATCGTGAGTTTGACCATGGCCACAATTAATTCCCCATGGGACGTGAAGAGCTGGTCCTCAGGGGGCACCGTCAGGCCCTCAGGCAGGTGATTGGGCATTCTTATAATCAGATGGCTCCTTAGCCTTTAATTCCTCCCTTACTCGAGCGGTAAATCCCACCTAATGAAAGGAGCCATAAATAAAAACGTATCTAATTTTCCATCCCTACCCCAATGACATGCAGACCTACTCTCTGACAGGGTCCATTAAGACCTAGGCTCCCCTTTTCTTCTTTTCGTCAAGAGGACTAAACTTATTTGTTTTTGTTAGGATGATGGGAGGGAGGATGCTAAATGCGGCTTTTGTTTTCATTAGTGTGCCAGAGGAGAGGAGTAAACGGAAGGTAGTGTCATAATGTCTCCTCAGATGGCAGCTGGAGTGAGCTCCATGGTCAGGGTGTGTGCACGGGCATGCTCTCCTTCAGTTGCTTTGGAATTTGCCTTTTCTTCTCTCTGATTATCTCTTACAGTGTCGAGGCTTGTTTTGTCTGCAGCGTAGCTTGCTTATTGTTGCTCCGGTAGACCCACATTCGACGAGGAACACAGGGACACGGCTCTTTTTTCCCCCTCCTTCTCCGAGTAGGCAGCAGTGCATGCATGCAAACGCAGCTTAGAATGTATTTATGCTGTACAATATTTAACGTTGGGTATTACCATAAGTAACTACGCCTCAGCAGGCATGATTCATTTTGATTTGTGGTTATTAACACAGTCAGCGTGCAAAGACACCGGCCTCCTGCACTTCCTCTGGAAGTCTTCGACCAGCGTCTCCGTGTCTGTCTCCCTCCCTTGTTTAGTGCCTCCTGGAGATTAAAGCTTTTCCTGCTTTAAACAGGTGTCAGTGAGGCGGGCAGACCTCCTAGAGACACAAACAGCATTCTATCAGTTGGCCCATCTCTGACTTGGCGACTCCAGACAATCCCATTGCTCATCAGTAACCACTGCGGTTTATTGAATTAGACCATCGTGACTTTGAGGAGCCAAGCCGGTCCTTTGTAAGAAGTGGTCATTCTCGGCTGACCTTAAGAGTCATGTTATTTATCGAGGGGTCATCTTGTTTCCCCGGTTGACTGGTAATTTCCCGAAGCATCGAGGTAAAAGTCAAGAGAAAGGCTGCTCCGCTATACAATGTAGCAGTGTTCCAAGTGCGTCATCATCAGAGATTGTTATGGTGAGGGGCATATCTAAGAACATTAGTGAGTATATGTCTGTCCAGTAGTCCCAGGTCCGGTTGAGACAGGTAGTGGAATCTGAAGGAGGAGGGGCAGATGAAGTAGATTAGAGGGGAAAAAAGGTGTAAAGCTGTTTTGTGTTCAGACTGAATACTTTTATTACATTTTTTGACTGCGGGGCCACCCTGTACCTTGTCTGCCTTGGCCAGGTGTCTTTAGTTTAAAGAATCACTCTGTCTATTTGACAAGTGGCGGAATCATTTTGTTTGTTTGTATTCCATTACCTTTCTTGCCCTCAGCCTATTTGTGTAAAATGGCTGCTGAGCTCATAGTCTTCTCTTATTAATGGAGCAGATAATAAATACAGACCGGTAGGGCTAGTATCCCCTCACTCAATAGGGCAGCCTGCTTTAAATCATGTCTGACTATGAAGCAATCCCGTTAATAAGCCAGCCTGCTTAATATCTTTCATTTTGTATGCAAAACGACAAAGAGGCCATCGGGGCTAGCTTGTGTGGGGTGTAAACAGTAAAACCTGATAAACCATGCTGGCTGGAAGATCCTGTCACTAGTTTTATATAAGAATACCACGTTCCATAATACATGTGTAACTTTTAATAGGTTGCTGTATTTTAATTGAAAAAATGCTGACACATACATTAAATAATCTAAAGCATATGGGAGAGATGTGTGTTTGTGTGCGCGCATATGTGTAAGTGCACATGCCCATGTGTATGTATATGCATGTATGCACATTTAGCATGGGGAGTATGCATGTGACATTCGCAAAAAGAACCGGACCAGACAGACTGGTCTGTCATGATCAATCTATCCCCTCACCCGGCCATTAGCAGGTCATATGTTCTGGTGTGGGGGTACACAACATTCACAGCCAGGATTTGCATCCCTAAGTAAATAAGTAAATAAATCAAGTGTGAGCAGTGAATGTGTTAATCAGCTGGAGCATGGCGGCGGGTATGGCGCCGGGAAACTTTGCTCATGTAATATTCAGCACTGGTGGGTTAAAGGGCAGACCAGAGTTATTGGTTTCAGCCCGGTCGCCCCCTTTAATCAATGTTGGCTGCATCCCTTTAATAAAATTATTAGCTCAGCAGTATCTCGCACTATCATTTGATATCCTCTGTGCTCTAAATTGTGGCCTGCGTTGAGCCTCTCAAATGCTCAGGGCACAGCCGGCTCCCGAAAGCTCTGCTCCCATTTATTATTTCAGGAGCAGATGATGGCTGGAGTGTTTGAAACCAGGCTGAGCACAGAGGTTATTGGATGGTAGATCTAAACACAGCTGCAGTAAAGTTCCACCCGAGATCAGATGTTTTAGTCACAAAGAAAATAACCTTTTTTCCCCTCATTTAAGAGTGAATATGCACATAACCAATGATTGTCCAAGCATTATGCACTATGTTGTTTACGCTAAAATAGAGTGAGATTACCACAAACGTTGTGATATTGTTGAACATGTATTTTTTGAAGTTGACTCCGAAATAGCATCACAGTTTTAATCGTTGCTCTTAACTTTATCCCCATAGTTATGTAAATGTACAATGTACTGATGGGTGGCTTCTCAGAGTCTAATTATTTCACAATGATTTTTTTTCCATTAAAATGCCTGTTTTTTCCTCCCTTCTGAATCCAAGTTAATTAAAAACGGATGTAGGATTTGCAGAATGTAAGATTATGGGTGTTGTTTGGAAGGTGAAGATAAAAGATGGTACGTTCCTGATATGGCAGGCAGATGAATCATGGATGGCTTATTAGCGCTTGTCTCGGGTATTGTGTTTAAGTACCTAATCTAGCATAATGAGCACTCTGTCATTTTTCCAATTATATCTCAGATGTTTGTCTCTACCAAACACACCATATATTTCTGTTGTTCCTTAAGGTTTCTATGGACATATGTGTGTGTGTGTGTGTGTGTGTGTGTGTTTGTTTGTTTGTGCTGAGGTTTGCATGTATCCATTTAGTTGTGTCTTTGCTTGTGTTCTCATTAAGTTGAGTTCTCAACATTGCCATTTGAAACTCGACCATTAATCCCACTCCTCTCTGTGTCCTCTCTATGCAGGCCTAGATGCGATGAACGCCTCATGTAGGCATCAGCATGGACAGCTGTGAGTCTCCCGTGGTTTCTGGGACAGACGATGGGCTCAGCTCCTCCAGCACATCCCAGCAGCACCGATCGCCACAACCTTGGAACGAGCTCTCTAACTCACAGGTCCCTTCCAACAACCACCCCCCTTCCCTGGACCCCCTGTCTCTATCTGATCCTTACCCTTCTCAAACCCAAAACCTCAATACTCCCCATGAGGGTCTGAGAGAGCCTCAGCAGCAGCAGCCAAACCTGACATCACCCCTGGCCCAGATTGACAACTCTGACACGGGCCAGCTACACCTCGAGAGAGAGGGCCTTGAGGAGGAGGACGAGGAGGAGGACGAGGAGGAGCCAGAAGGTCTGAGCTGTGGAGAGGAGGGAGAATCTGAGGATTTGGACGAAATGGAAATTGACAGCTGCTTTCCAAGTCTTCAGCCTTTCCCTGGAATGCCGATGGCTCCGGGGGGTGGAGGAATGCCCACTCTTCTGCGACAGCAGCCCCCACGTCCGAGGGGTACAGCTGAGAGTGGGAGTGAAGAAGGGGAGGAGGAAGAGGAAGAGGAGAATAGTGATGTGGAGAACCTAGCTGGAGAGATAGTTTACCAGCCAGATGGCTCAGCCTACATAGTGGAGAGTCTCAGTCAGTTGATCCAAAGCGGTGGGAGCACGGTACCCGGCCTGCTTCCCTCAAACTCTCTCACCAGTGGGGGGAAACCAGGAGAGCCTGCTGGGTCTTCATCCTCGGTCTACCCTCAGATCATTAACACGTTCCACATAGCCTCGTCCTTCGGGAAGTGGTTTGGCAATTCAGACCAAGGTTTACCCAATACCTCAACCCTGGCAGGCCTCAGTCCTGTCCTGCACAGTTTCCGTGTTTTTGACGTGCGGCACAAAAGCAACAAGGATTACCTGAACAGTGACGGGTCTGCCAAGAAGTCCTGCGTATCCAAAGATGTTCCCAACAACGTGGATTTCTCCAAATTTGATGGGCTAGCCCTGTATGGCAAGGGAAAGCCCATTCTCATGTGTTTTATCTGCAAGCTGTCCTTTGGCTACGCGCGTTCCTTTGCCACTCACGCTGTTCATGATCACCGCATGACACTGTGTGAGGACGAGCGCCGGCTACTGGGGGACAAGCAAGCATCTGCCATTATCCAGGGCATTGGAAAGGATAAAGAACCCCTCATCAGTTTCCTGGAACCAAAAAATAAGACTTCTCCTCCACCTCCCGGCCTGCTTCCTATGAACTCTGGCCAGAGTTTCTATGGAACCTTCAGTGGTGTCCATCTAGAGTCTGGATGCAGCAGTGGTGGAGTAGACTCCCTGTTGGATGAAGATCCTGACTCTGGCCTCCAGCAACAGCAGCCACAAACCCAACAGAGCTCAGTCCTTTCTCTTGGAGGACTGGGCAGTCCCACAGCACCCACTCTTACCTCAACCCCAGGCTCTGCCAAAGACTCCAGTGCCCTGCCCAAACAGGGAGGGAGAACAGAGGGGCCTGGCGGTAAAGAGGGGACTTTTAAGGGTGAGGAAAGGGATGTTGATGGGTGTGAAAGCAAATTCCGCCTTTCAGGCCAGGTGGGTGGTTCAGAAGAAGAAGAGGAACTGTTGGGTGAGGATGACGATGAGGTGGAGGAGGCCCGCACTGCGGTGGCCTGTGGTGGCAACAGTAGCAGCGATGGAGGTGAAGTGGGAGAACCGGCTATCTCAAACCAAAGCATTTCCACATCTCCTTTATTAATGCCTAGTAGCGCTCTCCAGCCTTCTGCCTGCACCACTGCACTCAGTTCCATGCTAAACAACAAAGCTCCGGCTTCCACATCTTCCTCCCTTAAGGGAGACCTTTTAGCTGCAGACGGTGGGGGAAGGACCTCTGAGCTCCCTCTGAGCTTTAACTGCCAGGGGCTCACTGTCCCCATGGCAATGGCGGCAGCCGCCGTCAGAGGGAGTGAGGACAATGCTGGCACCTCTTCCTCACCTCTGGCCTCCAACGTTGCCGCTGACGAAAGTGCCAATCGAGATAGTGCCACAGCTCCAGAACCAAATGATTGCCCAGCAGAGGGGGAGGAGGAGAATGGAGCCCTCCTGCACCATCATCACATGCACCACCATCTCCACCACCTCCACCCCTCGTCCCATGCTCTCAACCTCCAAGGGGGGCCCTGTGACATGACGGGGATGGGCGAGTGTTCACAAAACCATGGGACTGGAGGCAACGGAGGAAGTGGGGTTGAATGCCCTAAATGTGATACCGTTTTAGGCTCCTCACGTTCCTTGGGTGGTCACATGACCATGATGCACTCCCGCAACTCATGCAAGACACTCAAGTGTCCTAAGTGCAACTGGCATTACAAGTACCAGCAGACCCTGGAGGCTCACATGAAGGAGAAGCACCCAGACCCAGGGGGCTCCTGCATGTACTGCACAAGCGGTCAGAGTCACCCACGTCTGGCCCGTGGAGAGAGTTATACTTGTGGATACAAGCCCTTCCGTTGCGAGGTAGGTAGAGCAAAAACCAATGTGATTTTGCATTATTTGATAATCATGTTGTGAGGTACAATTTTTGGCATAACCATGCTAACTGATTTGACAGTATGTTAGATGATGTATGTGACGTATGCGATGTGTGTATGTTTTATTTAAATTACATTTCCTGCGTTGCAGGTGTGCAACTACTCAACCACCACAAAGGGCAACCTGAGCATCCACATGCAGTCAGACAAGCACCTGAACAACATGCAGACACTGCAGAACGGTGGCACTATTTGCTCTTCGCAGGAGCAGGTGTTTGGGCATACCCCAGGAGGGGTAGTGGCAGTCCCGTCAGTGACCCAGGCCAGCAGCCACCACCCTGTCCATCATCACCACCCGACGCAGACCTCTGCCCATATGGCCGGGCCATGTGGAGCCCCCTCGCCCACGAAGCCAAAAAGCAAGCCGACGTGGCGCTGTGAGGTGTGTGACTACGAGACCAACGTGGCGCGGAACCTTCGGATCCACATGACCAGTGAGAAGCACATGCACAACATGATGCTGCTCCAACAGAACGTGACCCAGATGCAACACGGCCGACTGGGCCTGGGAGCTATGCCCTCGCCCTCTGAGGCCGAGCTCTACCAGTATTACCTGACCCAGAACATGAGCCTGCCTCCGGGCCTGAAGATAGACCCCGCTGGAGCTGAAGCCCAGTTCCTTATGGGGGGCTTCCACTTGGACCCCAACATGGCTGCTTTGGCCCCTGCATTGGGTAAGTTGTTAGCCCATGGACAAGAGCCCATGGTAGAATACCATTTTCAAGACATGAAGGGTTAAAGGGATGCACACACGCATGACTTTTTGCCTTTCTCTTGCCCTAAACTTGTTTTTTCAATCTTAACCTTCTAACAGAATTCCAAAATGACATTGATAGAGCAGATGCAAACGATATGAAAACTGCTAGTACACAGGGTTAGGGTTTGTTACTTCTGTCACTTGTATAATTTACTTCAAATGTTCCAAAACAACAAAACTAGAACAAGAAAGGAACTAAGACCTAAAATAAAGAATCACCCATTACAATAGATTGTTACTCAACACCATATTAGGCATAAAACAGTGTCTAGGACTGAAATAATCCTGACTTGCTCTCTTTCAACATTTCTCACCCACACACATCATACTGTTCATCTATGTGATCATGTTTTTCATACTATGACACTATATCTGGGGTATTTCGGAGTGGGGGCCAAGTATGGTGTGGGGGCCCAGGATCCCTGATGTCCCTCAGGCTGCCGCTCTCTTGCTGAACATCAGCCTTTTTTATGTCATAATTCCAAAACTGTGGCTGAACTTTGCCACTGAAGTACTGTGCTGTTCCAAGTTTTTTAATTACTGCACTACATTTTATCTCGGCCAAAGATATGAGGATAGGAGACCCAGGATGGGTAATTCAGCAGCATAGTTTAGTGTGTGGCGTGCCATTTACAACCCCACAGTACGCATTGACTTGTCTCTAACTGTTGCTACTTCAAAGACAAGAGCAAGAATGGATTGCTGTGACTAATTTTTTTCCCCCTTCTTTTGCCATCTGGTTCATTTTCCTCTGAGGCGAGTCTTAATAAGCATGTTACAGGGAGGCAATGATGAGACATTAGTCTGGGCCCGTAAACTACAGTGGTGTCATGCATAGTCACACTCCTGAGGAATGCTCTGACCTATTGTACACATGCATCAATATTAAATGCAAATACTCATACATGATACATCGTACATACTTGATTTTAAACTTGAATGCTATGCTATGAAATACTGCCTCAGAGTAGTCCAGATACATTTATATATATATATGTTTTTTTTTGCATTTAATATATCCAACTGGCTGACGAAAGACTTATGGCTATCCTATATCATACTCAATGTTATTTGGAAATAAATTACCAATTGTCAATTCAATCATAAATATAGTCTGAAAATACAGTATACATTATTTCATAGCCACATGTAAAATGTCCCATCTACGTCTAACTTTGAGAAAGCCCAGAAGTCCCTCTGATAGCATATTATTTTGTACAGCCGTGAAGGTATTTAGTGGAAAAGTATCCAAGACCTGTGCTGGATCATTGAGCTAGCAAAGTAAGAGAGCCTGAGAGCCACACAGGAATGAGAGAGTTGTGAGATGGGAAAAACGACTTGCAGGGAAATAGGCGAAGCTGGCCTCACGGTGTCAGCCCTCGTGCACGTTTACCATCGAAGCACTGGTAGTCGCGCGGTAGTCGCATTGTCATGTGTTTTGTAGAACTCGCACGGATGAGTGCACACGGTGAGATGTGAGAAAAATAAGTGACTAGGCTGCATACTGCAGCAGCAATAGATAAAATGTGACTGCTGGATGGAATTTAGTGTAAAGCCAGGTGGAGTTAGGCCAACTAACTCCACCTAGGAGTTAGGCCAACTCAGTCTGGGCAGTGATAGATTAAAGATCAGCAGGCAAAGGCAAAAACTCCCTGGTCATTCTTGCCTCATTTTTTTGGGTCTTTTTTTGTCTACCAAGACTTCATGGATATCATTTCTGTTGTTATGCTCATGGTGTGTTTTCTCTCTCCATTGTTTAGATTGTGTGTTCCGTACCAAGATTAATCTGCTTGATGTCTGTATTGATTTAGAGGCAATCTGGAACGAACAAGGCAAAAGAATCTAAACTGAGTAGTGGATTTTTCTTATTATTATTCACTGAACAAGGGCTGCTGTGTGTGATTTACTGTAATGCGTGCTTGGGAACTCTTTAGTTCTCACTAATGATAAAATAACTTTCTTTTTTTGTGGAGCTTGTGGCCTCTAGATGATTTAGTGTCGAGACACAAAAGTGACCCTGTCCAAAATAGTGTACATGTAACTCCATTTTCAAGTTTCGAGAATTCGAGTTTGTTCTCCATGAAGAAAGTCCACTGTTTCACCTCCATTTGCCTCACAGAAGATTCAGTTTGGCTTAATAGAATCAGGCACATAAATACACACATGGTACATTATCCTCCATGTGTTATTGGACCTTGAGAACAAATCCACTTTGACTTGAAAGACGAACATGGCTCAACATTTGAAATGCATACTTTTAATTTTCCCAGGCTATTTTACACAACAGGCCCATTTACTATAATCGTGTGGACAACACTGTTTAGGTTGTCACCACCTTAAAGAAGCGTATAAATAACACATTGTATGTATAGAGAAGTTAATACAACAGCAAAATTCATTGAAAGTCAAACAGGAGTTAAGCATTGAGTTAATTTGTAGGATTGCACAATGAATACTAGACTCATAAAAGCTCTAGTAACAATAGACTAAACGTGCGTCTATCTCCCCTGAACCTTGTTTAATCTGCGCGCACCATTTCCCCCCATGTCTGTCTGTCTCCTAGTGGGCGGAGACATCCCCATGGACGTTCGGCTGAGCAGTGGTCCACTGGTCTCCGAGGAGCTGATGACCCTTGGGGAGAACCTCTCCCAGACGGGGGACCCCTCTCTCAAGCTGTTCCAGTGCGCTGTGTGCAACCGCTTCACCACGGACAACCTGGATGTACTGGGCATGCACATGGGAGCCGAGCGCAGTCTGCCGGAGGAGGAGTGGCGCGCGGTGGTGGGGGACTCGCACCAGTGCAAGCTGTGCCGGTACACCACCCAGCTGAAGGCCAACTTCCAGCTGCACTGCAAGACGGACAAGCACGTCCAGAAGTACCAGCTGGTGGCCCACATCAAGGAAGGGGGCAAGGGCAACGAGTGGCGCCTCAAGTGCGTCGCCATCGGCAACCCGGTGCACCTGAAGTGCAACGCGTGCGACTATTACACGAACAGCCTCGACAAGCTGAGGATGCATACAGCCAACTCTCGCCATGAGGCCAGCCTCAAACTGTACAAGGTTAGTGGCTTTCTTCTGCGTTTTGTTTCACACTTTTGCCCTGGTGAAATGCTATTGTTGTTAAGTTATGCCCGAATAGAGCAAACTCAAGAATGGCATTGAAGTGGTATTCATATTGCCATCGCAATGGTATTCAAGGTATTGACATAACTGGAAACAATAACATGAACCAATGGCAGTCCTCAATGCTGTTCTGTCATGAGCATATCCGGCTATGATTGAACAAAAGTGAAATAGCCGTAACATGAAGGACGACATGTAGTTGCCCAGTGTGTCAGATCGCAGTTGCAATTGCAATTGCAGGTTGCAGTTGCCTTACTCCACCACACACTAAGGTCGCATTAATAGCTCTCCATAGGCATGAACGATAGCTTTGTGGGCCTGACCTCTGACTTCCCAGAGGCCACAGTGCAGCAGGGCCACGCGACAACACCACGGCAGGTGGGGCCGGTTTGGAGGCTTAGAGGGTGTATCAGTTGAAGGGGAATGAAGAAGTGTGCGGGGACAGACGTTTGGTGCTAATACTCCTCAGAGTGGGAAAGGCTGAATCGCTCTCGACAACCGTATTGATTTTTTGCTGGACTTGGAGCTTCACCTTCTCCTCTAATCATTCCATAATAGCCAATGGATGAACACTCTCCGAACAAATGGCCATAAATCTAACAGGCCTGATTCCACTTAGGCACCTATCCTGTGTGTGTGTCTGTGGCCACTCTGTGTTTAACCCAAACTGGCAAAGCTACACATACAATGACACACAGACGCACGCATGCATGCACAAGCACACGCACAGGCACACAAGTCAAACTAAACTAAACTAAAGATCGTTAGGCGGCCCCCACTCACTTCTGCATCAGAATTGCATCTTGGCAAATGACTTTACATAGATATTAGAGTCAATGTTTAAATATGTCTTCCAAATGTGTTTCCAACGCTTACACTTTGTTTTGGAAATCGTAGTGCTGGGTTTCTCACTTGACCTTAGAACGATGAGTTACAATATTTAAAGAAGAATATGTGATGGCTGTGGCTGTATATAGTAAACAAAACATGTGAAAGAATTAGCTCTACCAAAACCTCATTGTACTTAAGGAGAGGTTTATTTTGTCTTCGTGGACATAAGGAAGCTAATATTACATTGTGTGGCCTTATGTTAAGGAAGAAGGAATAAAGAGACACACATTTTTTCCTTTCCTTTTCCTAGGCTCTTCTTCTTCTTGTGCTCGACTTTATACACGAGTGGGAGACATATGTCATGGTGCACAGGCTGTGTGGGGGATTAAATATGTACAACACATCCAGGCATGATCATTTTTCATTACTTAAGCCTCTTAAAATGGCTCCAGACTTAAAACCAATTGATCTCCCGAGTAACGGGAGAGTGCATCAACCTTTTTTACCTGCTCTTGCGTCAACGCGTTTCCCACAACACTGCTGCCATCTTAAGCTCACTGGCAAATACTAAAAAACACCAACAAAAAACCCCACAAAGACAATGACGCCAAAAAACCCCACAACAGCCAACAACCTGCATTTCCTGACCGGCAAATGTGATCAGCACGTAACGAGGATACCATTGTGAGGCCTACTTGGCAGCATGTAGGTTTGCCACTTGACAGTGTCACAGTCCTCGTGTCGTATTGGATTTGCCGTCGCAGAGGAGCGACTGACAGGCAAAACCCTGCGGCGCCCCACAGGCCTGCGCACCCAGCCTGTTATATTATGCAGGGATGAAGAAAGAGGCAACTTGCCATTCATGTATTCCTACCAAAAGAAATCTGATGCAAATAGCAGCATTTTAACCTTTTTGGGGGGGAGAAAATAAATCATCAAGTCAGCACAAGCGGGGCTGTAAGATGTGGGGAATCTTTGGGACACTTCACCCAAATGAAACTGGTCTGCATTAAACTGGCCTTTGTGTGCACAGCACCATATAAATTGGAGCCTGTAATTAGGAGAATTAAAAAAGCAAGGTTTAAACCGAGGGCTATGCTGGATAGGATAATTTGAGAGTCTGTGGTATGCAGGCCCATATTAGGGCTTTCTAAAAATATCACCCCCACTACCCCGTGTATCGGAATGTTTCTAAGGACTACGGAAAGATCCAGCAAGTTTTTTCTGCCCACACAGACCACTACACAGCAGGGGGTGATGCTGTCTCCTGCATACTGCAGTTGACATGCCCTCCGTAGGCTCCACGTTGGTCTCCCATCCCACCACTGTACTTACACGTGAACTTTCACCTCCCGTTCCTCTCGTCCGTTGGGGTTTGCCATGGCTCTGATTATAGCGTGATGGCTATGGCATACGTTTCTATAAAAGCCACTACTAAGCGTACGCAGATGGCTCGCGCTACGGTATACAGATACCACCACCGAGTTTATCCTTGTACATTTTGAAAATGCTGGCACTCTCCCACTCTCTTCTCATGCCGTAGTGGCCCTCTTATATATGATGGGAATATGATAGGCTTCATAGTGCTAGCTGCAGGCCTCGGGGCCTGGCTATGTGTGAGAGGTGAGGTGAATGGAACTAATCCAGCTCCCTGTCCAAAGCTTCTGTGGCCAGACAGGATGGGTGGGGCCTAAGCTGGGTTGAAGGCACAGGCCTCTGCTTCCAGTCAAGGGTTGGGGTAAGGGGAGGGGCATGTGGGAGTTAGCTGGCTACCTTCCTTGTCTCGGGGGCCGGTGCGATCTGCGGTAATTGAGATTGATTGGATGTTATTTTTCCTCTTGCAAATGTAGTCCATTAGCTTGGCACATGCATAATCAGTTTAGAGCGCAGTTAGCCGAATGTAATCATGTTCCTCGGTGTCTGCTAGCACAAAATCCACTCCAGATGCCGCTTGGCCATGGA
>OMKP01047104.1:0-15893 GCA_900302375.1 Bathygadus melanobranchus | reverse complement strand
AGCAGAGATAACTTTATTCATCTTGTGAATCATTGTATCCCAATTGAATGCAGGAGCTACGCAGACACTCGAGTGAATTGAACTAGTGTGCGTTTGTGTGTTCGGAAAAGGGGAGTGTGGGGGGCGGGAAGGGGGCTATATTATTTCTTGATGTCTTCATTTAGGTGGGAAAATGCGAGGCCTGGATTCATTAGGAACACTTATCATACATGTATATTTTACACACATACAGTGACATTGGAGTAGCTAGAAAAAGTATGTCTTGATTCTTTTTACACACCTTTTTCTGGACATCTACAAATGGTGACCATACTATTCTTGCCAGCTCTTATCTCTTTGTAGTCAAGATGGCGACAAGCAGGGCTTCTGTCATTTATTATCTCCAAATGCTGAATTGGATGTTATGTGGGGACAGTTGGGCTGATTTTCACTATACCTACATAGCACGAAACAGCACTAGACCACCCTGCTCTTCTCTCATCATTCATATTCAAGCCAGGGCCTCTTGACAACTCTGCTGATCTCACTCAGTGTTTTGTGATTTGGACAATACGTTCTCACCCTGTGAGGAGAAAAATGCTGAGGCCATCAAACTTCTTGAGGCCAGCCTTGCAAGACTGTGGATTACGGCCCCACTGAGAGAGTTATGCTCACCAGTGAATCCCCTGAACCCTGGATAATCTAAGGCCCGTATTAAAGGAAAATGAATGTGTCTGCTGTTTCTGCTAAGATATTATTGCCATACCACCATATGACTCAATGCTAGTATTAGGGACATAAAATAACTGTTTTACAGTGAAAATATGCAATTATTAAAGGTTTGTAGTTTATTATCTCACATTTTGGAAGTGTACATTTGTTATGATATTAAGATATATATAGTTTGTATTTATGTTTCATATGATTAAATCTTGTAGCATCAGCTCATGTAGCATCATAGTTATCACAGGCTGTTATTGGTTGGTATAGATCGTAGTACATCACTATAGTTAGTAGTAGGTATTTTCCATAATATTGCTAAGATAATATTGTGTAGGTAAACAAAATTCAGTCTTTAACTATTTAACAATTGGTACACATTTTAAAAGTACTTTAAGTAGCAAATGACACTTATACCTAACTCACATTAACAGATAGACAATTTACATGTATATCTGCTTTGTGACAAACGATGAAACTTCATTTATTATGATTCATCATAAAATATTTTCAAAGTAACCATTGGTAACATCCCTGTGGGGATTTAAAAATCTGGAAAAAGAGAAAAGCTTTATACATTAGCGCTGTAGTTGCAAAACACTGTTGATATTCAAATGATTATTGTGCAAAATCTGGGATAAGCTTCTGTGTGAGAGCTCCTCTAAGTGCCTACAACTATTGCTAATTCCCCTCACCATTGTGGGCCGAACAAAGGCCTTAATCCCATTTCACTTTTGCAGGAGGCTCAGGCTATTTTCCCTCTCATAAACCAACAACACTCCCCCTAGCCAGCGCTGAGAGGGTCTGAGAAAGGGCCCTGTGTGTATACTTCAAGGCTTTTTTTTGTTCAACTTGGCTAGTCCTCTGCATAAACTTTTAAGTGGTCCCAGTAGGCCTCAGACACCTTTTGGCAGAAAAAAAATAAGATACCATAAACTGTAAACCAAAGGAAACCAAACAACTTTCTTAACCTAGACAATAATAAAAAAAGGAAATATGTTGAAGTCTTTTTTCATATAACAAAGTCTACACAGTGTGGACTGCAAGGAGTTAACATGTGTTTGTGTGTTTCTTTCTTTATTCTTCCACACACCAGCAAAGGAACTTCCATTACGCTGAAAAGCAGCTCTCTTTCACTGCATTGTAAATCCTTTAATACATTATTTATAACTTGGTGGTCCACTATCAAAGCAAGTGAAGTAGGATGGGATTCAGTCCATGTACTTTGTAGTTTGGCTTTAGCTTTCCATGAAACATAATGCCACTCCTCTTACTTTGACATAATATTTTTCTTTGTTATTCACTCCACTTCATTTCCACCTTTCATATGCAGTTTAATTAAACACACGTAAAGGATTTAAGAATAATATTCAAACGATGAAAATTGCGTTTCGAAATTAGCACGGCTTTCGGGGAAATGAAATCAATCACACAGGATGTGAGTGACACACTGAATGCTGGAAAAGTGTGATTCAACTTCAGGCATGGTAATAGGTACAACAGATACACTGTACGTTCAATAGATCCTCTTTTGTGCGTAGTTTGAATCCCGAGTTGCTCTAAACGTGCTGAATAGAATGCAATGCCACGCTCTGACAAGGCCATTTTTTTAGATAAGTAAGTGATGGCTTTATTCATTGGCCGCATCATGTGGTGAATGTGAAGAGAGACCAGCGTGGGGCCTGCTGTTGTGGTCATGTTATAGGTGTGTAGTCGGCTCCACGGTGTGTGGAAACTATTGTACGAGTCGGCCATCGGACATGTACACAACACAGAACGCAAACCCAATGTCACTGGAAAATCGGAGCTCAACATAAGATGCCCCACTGTATCTTAACGCTAATGTCCACATAATGATTGGATGTTGTTCAAAAGTTCACAGGAAAACATCAAAAGTTCTAAAACTGTTTGATGTATAGGTATATACATCAGGGTAGCGTGACACGGTTGCTATATAGCAAATACACAGAAAAATAACGTGTGAAAATAGAATACAAATTGAGATTGTATTCAGTTGCTTGCAAACAATAACATTCATGTGCTGCACTTTTACAACTTTTAATAAGCAAACAGCAGTTAGCCTGTTTGTTCAAGGAAACTATCACCGTGATCAACCTATTTTCCAAAATATCATCGCTGCATATTTATATTTTTGAAGGGCCAATTTCTTACAAAAAACTATTAAGAGTTTTGAGATAACACAGAATAACTTCTTCCAAATCTTCCAGTGTCTTACAACAACATTACGTTACATGGGGGTACGTTGCTATGCGTTTCATTTTAACTGACAATCAATTATTCAACAAATTGTGACCAAAGATAATATGAACAAAATCACAAAATACATTCTGCTCCATGTTGGTACTGTACTGTATGTGCCAATAATTCTGCATATATTACCATGTCTATCCTCTTCTAGAAAAGTGTTAAGTTATAAAGTTATAAAACTCGTCATTGCAAAATGACATGGCTTCCTTCCAACATGTGACCCGTGGTCAATAGAATCTATTTTGCCTCCAAGTTCTCGTAGCCATTGGAGGAAGCAACCATACAATGCAGACGGAGGCTTCAGAAGGAAGTTTCAACTGGTCTACCTCCAACAAAACAGTGCAAGAGCCCTGACTGTCACACTCAATCACTATGCCACCTCCTACCTCCCATGGGCTAGCAAGAGAGTGAGAGCCAAGGGTATAGTGTCTCTACTCCCATCACTGTTCTCATCATGATGAGCTAAGTGGAGATGATGAGGACGTGCCACAAGGCCCGCACATTAGTGGGCACACAGGCCAGACTACAGCTTTCTGCAGCTTGTGGGCAACCCTGGGGATCAGACCTAAGACTTCATCAAAACAAGGGCTCTAGTAATGCTGCTCAAATTGTGCCACATGCCAGTCGACTTTGAGCATCCCGGAGAGGGAGTTGGTGCCATCAGTAAGTATCATCTATCTCGATGGTCTGCTGGTTCAACAGGGCCCTCCAGCATCTGCAACAAGCCTCAATCACCACCCACCAACACCCTGGAGTTTTGTCTCAATCCTAAAGTAAAATCCTAAAAAAAGTACATACAAAACATGCTTTAATCAGACGTAGGACGTTGTTTCACCACTAATGGCAGTCCCCTGCACTGGTTGTCAGAAAGTTGTATTGGGGAACTCATGACTCCCTTTTGTGAAGCTTTGGTGCTACAGTAGCCTACTTTATTCAAGCTCTGAGTTCATCCAGAGCCCAACTACTGGGTTGCAGCGGTGTCCTGGCTGTGGTACTGCTTACCCGTATGGCAGCAGTTTATTCTGCATAGAGATACAGATACATAACGGCTCATCTTGTTGCCTCGCTTAAAATGCACCTGAGGGAGTTTTTTACTTTGGTTTATGAAAAACCATGCAGGTCGCCTCTATGTCAACACTAATGCACTGTCCCGTCGACCTTGCACAGAGACGATACTGTCGTGGAAAATAATGTGGTCCCTTGCTTTGGGGGTCTGTCTCAGTGGGCTGCGGGCTGGAAGATGAGTGGCAGGAGGTGACACAATCTACTACCCCCAGTGGATCAAACTGACCCTAAAGAACCTTGTATTGTGAGTGTGGGCACCCCCAAGCCATTTGTTCGCCATGCGGGCCATCCTCACACCAGAGTTTATACAAGTGAAAGTAAGTCAAGAAAACCTTGACTTACTTAGTTGGGATTCTGTTATGTGAGAAATTATTAAAATGGGAAATCTGGACCTTCAGCACAGAAATTCATAGTTGTTCCAATATTGGTTCTGTCCTTTGCTTTATTTGAACCACAATTGTAAATTGCTTTGAGAACTAAATGGATTTAAAAGTAAATCTAATAAATCTAATTTTTCCAAACTGGTGAAGTTCTGCTCTAACACTGCCACTACTACTCAAGTGAAGATACAAGAGTGTAGACGAAAGTAAGGCAACAAAAAGTATTTTTATTTTCCATAGGAATTGTTAAGCCCCAACAGGCTATTATTATTATTAAGGTCTTACTTAGTGTGATAAGTTAGAACATCCAGGCTGCCATTAAATCAAACCTCTTATCAGTGGTTCACTCTTGGAGGAATTAAACAGCAGTCGTGGTTAAGCACACATTCACCCCAAGGTTTAATTAATATTAAAGAAGCAGCAAAACAATAGCCCCACTGCTTTAAAAGAATCTTAACCCCGAGAACCCCCATTTGGAATGGTGCGGCATATCTCCACGGTACACCAGTTTTATCTATGCCATGTGGTTGTGACCAGGTGAAGAGTGCTGCTAATTCTATATTGGAGCTGGGCGTGTGTTTAGAGCACCACAGACAGGTAAGACCATGCCATGGGAGTCAGCTGTGTTGACCTGACAGCGATTGACAGGCAGGGTGTTAATTGGATAGGTGCAATGGTCCATTGTGATGGTTGTCCCACGGCAGAAAACATAGAGGCCTAGTTCCTGGCTGCTGTGCTCTTCTTAAGCACGCTCATAATACATAACAAATTAAAATGTTTCTTGCTGTCTAACATACATGCTTTTTACACACGCTCCCTCATGCCAACAACCAACACAATTCAGGAAAGGAAAGTTTGCACCAGTAACAGACAGAAGTTTCCAGAAGTTTCAGACAAAAGTATCGACACAATTACAATGTGGTTTATGTATTATGTAGTTAATCTAAGATTTAAGTATTTAAGTATGTTAACTATATTATATATGAATGACATATACACTGTATATATACATAGAAAACACAACATATATATATATATATATATATACACTTTTGTCTTTATTTTCATGAATGAAAGTGTTTTAAGATAAAAAACTATAAATATGTTTTTCCGTACATACAATATAGTTGCACACCGCTACCAGCCTAACAGGAACCAATAATGTCTGCTTTCCATTTGAATATGAATACTCCATTCTCTAATACAGCAAAAGCTGCTTGCCTCAGAGCATACACAACCTTCAATTTAACCTCCGTCATTGTGTCCTACGGAGACCGGCCCCTCTATTGTCGATTATGATGCATCTTTCTTTTTTTCTTTTTTAATAAGCAAAGGATTAAATTAAAACCCGTGCATGCCAAATGAAATGGGGATTCTTGGACACAATCGTACCAAAAAATGTGTCTGGAGAAGATAATTTCACCTGATGGGAGGATTTAAATGTGTTGGCTTGGTCCTAGCGTAGAACTTAGTTGTGGTATTGTGTGTTGTGTGTTGTGTGTTGTGTGTTGTGTGTCTACGCTGTTGTAATTGTTTGTTTTTATTGTTTTGACGACTTGTCAACTTGTTTACGGCTATTTTCATCTTTTATCTTCTTTCTCTTGTCTGTCAAATTCTGATGTATTTCCCCCCGTTTCCAGATGTAATATACACTTCAATAAAATATTATAAAAGATGTGGTGACTCTGAATGTATTTCTCTCCACGAAGATACATATTTATATAGACTTTATATAATAAAATAATATTTTGTATTTTTGAGCGTATTGGTTTATTTTGAATGGTAAGATAATTTGTTTGTAATGTCATTTTGTGTATTTTTGTTATTTGAGATACATTTTAACATTCAAAACCGACTTCCTATTTCTTGTGGGCCTATACCATATAACATCAACAACAATATATCTCAATTTGAAGTTGGTGTTGGCGTTAGCTGTCAGATTTGCCGGAGATATCTCAATTAAGCAAAATAGGAGGGGGGACAAAACTATTGTTGATAGGGTGTGAAAGGGTTTTCCCAAGGCCCAGCCTTTAAAAAGGGAACAAGAATGTGTCCGGTCAGCTTAAACAGCACAAGAGGACTTTGGGGATGACTCCTCCTTTGTGACATATGCAGCATCGACATAATGAATTATATTATAATTACAATGCACAGTCTGTAGAAGTGGATAAAATAGATATTTGGCCATGGGGGGGTGGAGTGTGCTGCTCCGGGCCTGCGTCTCTATTCAGATCACTTTAACTTAGACAAATCTCAATATGAATGAATCCGCCTTTGTTCGGTCAAAGTGAAAACATTTCAACCAGAACGCCGCGTCTTCCCATGTCGACCGGGACGATTCTGAGCTACGCGGCGGCTGAGAACTAAATCAGTACATTTTCAATGCCCTAAATTCATACAGTCCACAACAACATATATATATATAAACTGTAATAATCCAAGCTTTCACATTTTCACTGAAAAAGACTACACTGCGTCTGATAATGAAACACAACAGCATGTCATTTGAACGCAAGACAAACACTGCGATTGACAACACTATCCAACAACGGGGCCGTGGATGCCCTCCGTCTGCAGACGCTTTGGCTGGGGGAGTGTGCCAAGATAAATGGGGTAATAGTCATTCCACAGACATGTGCGGATGGGGAAGACAGGCGAGGCGAGCGAAGACCGAAAGGAAACAGTGGGGAGGGAACCTGGCAGTGACTGAGAAGATGAGGATTTGACAGCAAGGTGACAAAGAGTTCAAACAAAATGAGGCTTGTAGATTAGCAGCACTCCCCCCGGTGACAGGTGTCATCTCTAGGGGCAGTCTGTCACTCTGTCTGCTGCCACTCTTTATATAATACAAGCAGAGCGAGAGAGGGGGAGAGAGAGACAGAGGGAGAGTGACAGAGAGAGAGAGAGAGGGGGAATAAGACGAGGCCAGGCAGCACCGGTCGCACCTCACTAAGCACGACCAGTCCTGCTCTGGCTGCCACTCAGCAAGTTTTACAAATCTGAAGTGTTGTGCGGTAAAACTTACAACTGTTTATTTGTTGATGTATTTGTGGTACAAATGAGCAATTCTCATTTTACTTTTTTCTACCCTGTAAAATAGTAAAAGTTTTTATTTTATTTTAAATTAGTCGTGTGAACATGAAAGTTTAGTCATGGAAAATGCCATTTGATATTCTATGCTTTGCAATAAATCACCCAGGAGAGAGAACACAGTGGCAGGGCCAGAGGGTGACAAGAGACCCAGAGACACATCGTATTCCCTCTCTGCAACACGTCAATGAGTTGTGGCCTTACAAATCTGTAATGTGGGAAGGTATTAACTAAAGCTTGAAGGGAGCGCACTCACACCATCATCATCACCATCACCATCATCATCCTCCTCCTCCTCCTCCCCCCAGTGACATGCAGTGTGAGACCTACTACTCCCGGCCCAAGACTTCAGCCATCTGGTCCACAGATTGCAGTGAAATCGACACAGCAAGCCACTGCTACCACCCCTCTGGGTTCCAGAGTCACCAGAGGGTCAGCTACTTATTCAGGGGCTTCCCTCGCCGGGGCTTTTTAAAGTGCTGAGGCCAGCTGATGTTGGTGCTGAATCCGTAGCTGGCTGTCACCGCCACCGTGGAGTATTCTCACACTGACCACACCAAAACACACGCCGGGCATCTTGGTAATAAAATCAGTTGTGTAATGACAACGGCTGTTGGTGTCATAGCAGAGGTTTGATTATGTAAGGGATGCTAGCACACATGAACTAAACAGGGGAATACCGTTATTTTTAGTATATATATATATATATATATACATATACACACAGTGTATGTGTGTATATGTATATATATATATACACACACACACACACAGACACTGCAGTATGCACAAAGGAACCTCTGTAGTATGTTACAGCGGACTTCAAATGGCTAATATACATTAAGGTTTTAAAATATTCATTGCATGGGTTGCAAGGGGATACAAGGTGAGGTATGTGTTTGTCACCCTTGCAAATGAAAAATTCTCTCTGCATAACAACCGGATTATACAGAGTGAGAAATATAATGAAAGAGCGATGAGCAGCAGATAGCTACATATCTATAAGGCAATTTCACACAGCCAACGACGCTATGAGTGACTTATATGCTACATAGGAACACTGTAGTTCTAATGGAATATATACAGTTATTAAAGACTACTCTATGCATTTTAACAAATTGCATTATCTAGCATTTTTAATTGAATTCCAGTATCTTTCAAAACATGCTGTTTCCAATCCAATCCCTGTAATGCTTTTATTTTCCAAACAAAGAGGATTTATTATTTATTTTTTTGCTGCTCTTATTGTGAAATATTCCCGACGTGGCCGCACTACCAGCACAGCATCTGTGCTGTGTGTAAAAAAAAATAAAAAAATAAAAGACGTGTGCCTCTCGGGTGCGTGGCTGGTCTCTGAACCGGGCTTCCACACAAGGAAACGGACCACCCTGGGCACTGTTGGGGCTGGAGTGAGTAATGAGACAGGCTTTGCTCCTCGACGGCTGATAGAGGCTCCCATTAACAGCCATGCTTCAGGGTATGCCGGGCCTCTGTGTTGTGGGAATGGAAATGAGATCTGATAGAGTCTTGTATAATTTGTTGTTACATCAAAGTGACACTTATTAGCTTTATTTCCTTATCAGCGCTACATCTACCGTGCCTCCTGGTAAAATATCCGGTGCTACCATACGAGTGCCAGTTAAGTGGAGTACGTCTAACTTTCATTTCTTGCCGATGTCTGAAATGACTGGGTACATACAAAAGGTACACACGTGACATCTCTTCTTGTTAAATTCCAAAAAAATATACCTTAAACTCCACGGGATACATTTTCTGAAATAACCCGCCCGATATTCAATTGCCCCTGCATGAGGACTAAACCTAGAGATGTGCCCTGTTATATAATGTATGAGTGGCACCTCATCCCACACAGCCTAATGACTTGACATGGAAGCCACAGAGGGATTCCGGGCAGGTGGGTTTTCCCTTCATGATTGTGGTTCATGTTTTATGAACTCTTGTGTTCGGGTTGATTAAAGGGGTCGGTCAGATACTCTGCACATATGCCTCGGGTTCCCGGAAAAGAAACCTCTGGGATCCCAAAAAACGGTCGGTGATAAATAACATTTAATTTCAATGCTAACAAACTCGTTTTGTCTCATTGTATCGTGATGTAATGCAAGAGAGTTCACCGTTTACGCCGTCTCTCCCTGCATCGCCCTTCAGACTGCAGCCACTGGTGTTGAACAGATTTTGTATGGCAAGGCTAGAGAGGAGTCACAGTGGTATATCTGTGGTGAAGTGAACCAGGTGCTGTCTGGATGACAGACAGTTTAGCCCTCTGGCTTAGTTGTCATACACCGGCGACCAGTCAGAGCATGTCAGGTAGCATGATGGCATAATTGTGTTGTGACACGGTGAACCCGTCGGTGATATATAACCATGTTAATTTTCTGATAGCGCGCGTCGGGGGCCGCTGGAATCAGAGTTATGATGGGTGTAATTTGTAGCTCCAAACGGCACAGTGAAAAGAGGGGGTCATCAGCAGGATAAATAGAAATTAAAATTGATGCAGGTCTCATTTCTGCTTGACCAGCTTCTGTAGGGAAGCCGCAGAGAGCTGGGGCATGGTGCTCTTTCCATTTACATTCCCAGCCTGAAGGCAAATGCACCAGACTGATGATACCTGCGTGGACCGACGGTAGGCCTACACCGTCGAATGGCGGTAGTCATGGAAATGGGGGATGTAAACTAATTTGGCTTGAATCAGGAATAATCTCTTATTTCACTGTTAGGAAGATCACAGGGACGTATGGAGGAAATTGATGGTAGTAATAATACTAATAATGCATGTCCCGTAAAATACAGTGATCTTTTGACAGATTTGAAAAGATAATCCACAGATGAGTACATTACTGATTGAGCTTTTGTTGTTGGCGCTAATAATTTGTTTGCATGTGTATGTAGAGTATCAATGTTTACATGTAAGTTAGTGTGTATATGCTAGTAGGTTCTGCAAAACAGTGTCCAAGTATCCTCAGCTAGGTAAATGCATTTTGCTAAACTATCTTCGATTCTTTCCTACCCTTTCCAAACAAAATGTTTTGTTTGGGGATTTTTGATAGCCTCCTTAAAGAAACTTTATATAAAACTATGATTTAGTTGTGGTCGTTTTCATTCACTACCAAGATTAAAATAAAACAAAATACCACGTGAAAAAAGAAAACTGAGAATTTGTCACTGTCAAGAAAAAATAACTAAAAAATATGCCATAATAAACAACAAAGCTGTAAGAATCTTTTGAATTATAAATGAAACAGCCCTCTGTGTGTAACTAATATATTTAGGAGAATATCTTGGTAAATAAGTGGCAATATTGATTTTGATCCCAGACTCATTGGCGGTGCTTTATTCCACTGATATAATAATTATACCAGCCCCACTCTTTAGTGGAGGTTGACTGTTCTTGCTGTGAGCTAACACACTTAATTGTAGTATGCAAATGAGAGCAATTACAAAGCTTTTAGGTGAAGAGATGACAGCTGAGGTTGGTGTTATTGGAGTCCTCAAACCAAACAGTTGTCATGGAAACAATGGTTAACGTAACAGTTACAGAAATATAATCTCATGATGTATACGGTCTAATCCGTATCTTTGAGACAGGTCCCTGGGACTCCCTGTATATTTTGTATTGTACGTAGCTTATTTTAACTAAATATAATAAATGTGAAAATATAATATCAAAATATTGTAAAAATGGCTTCGTAAACATTACATTAATACCCTTTTTTCAGTTTATACCTTTTTAGTTTGGACTGTCTTTGACAGTTTAGCCAAAGACTAAATTACGTATCGACTATTGGAATATTTATTTATTCCAAAATGCAAAAGAAAATAAACAGCGGTGGCATTGAAAATGAAAGGTTTTAGTCTCAATTTGCTATTTTGGTCGACAATTTATATTACAATTACTCTTGTGGATGCTTTCATGAATTAAATATGAGGGTTTTTTTTTTTTTCCAGGGAATGAGATGTTATGAAGGTAAATGACAAGAGGCAGACTGTAATTGAGGTGGTGGCAACACAGGCCTACTGAACTAATCTCTGACTGGGTCATGTGACTGGCTGCTCACCAATGGTAGAAGTTCTCGCTACCACAAAGTAGGGCAGCTGGGAAAATTGATTTTTCATCCGAGCTGTATTTGATAGCTTTTGAAATCAAAATTGAAATTAACTAACCTACGCCCCATCATTACAAAAGAGCAAATTAAACAGTGCAACAGTGTTTCCTTTGAGTGCTGAAAGCCTGTGAAGGAGACTATTTCAAAGATGTATGACCTTCCTTACTCCATCCTGGTTTTTCCTTCACTGCAGCCGTTGTCGTTTGCTACAGAAATAACAACACAATTAGAGGCTGTGTTGCCATCATCATTTCAAAAGGATAGGATGTTCTGTTGTATTACTTGTCAAAAGCTTATTTTGAAGAAGAAGTCTCGTTAAAAAAGTAAATGATTAATTTTACAAATATGACAGGCACTGATTTTTCACTGTAGTGCCCTTTAGTTACTATAATTTGTGTAACTATTCATTCATTTTGCTAATAAATATATATATACATGAATAGCACAAAAATAATAATATCTTATAGTATTAACATAAAATATTGTAAATATAAAATATTATCCACTATAACAAAGAGGATATTACAATTGAACTTGCTAAATACATAGCTTATAAAGAAAACAATCAGCTATTATTTGATAATGACCAATTTCTAAATATTATCATTGTGAAAGTCATTAATACAAGACTTGAACACATACTAAACCGCTATTGGCTGAGCAAAGCCCATTTTGTGAGCGAAGAGTGAAAGTAAACGTGCAGAGTGAAAGGTATCTGGTTGGAGTTGACAAAAGACACGTGGAAACAGATGTTCCTGCAGGTGGACATGCAGATCAATAGGGTGTGGAGAGCAGCTAAACAGTTACCTGAGCTGAAGGAACATGTAGCAGATGTTAAACAGACTGATGCCCTGGAAGGCTGATCAATGGACAGCAGGCAGATGGGAGGTAAACGCGCAGAAAGTAGCAAGGCGCCGTTAGCTTGAAATAATGGGCAGACTCACTTGATATGCAGACGGACGGCTGTCCCCGCCGACGGCCAACACTTCATCGTGAGAACAGCGGCGCCAGAATAGAACTTTGGAAGGGAGTTCAACGTTGAGGCAAAACTTTTTTTTTTCCCTTCAATTTTAACTATTCAATGTTATGCTAATTACAGGCGTATTGTTCTTGTCAGAGCCGGGGGTTGTGTAAAAATAATTGTAACGCCGCCATCATAATTCAAATCAGGTATGTGTAGGGTGCTCGGAGGATGTTTATTAGGCCCGGGGAATGACAGATTCAGCAGTTTTTCTCTGGGTTAACAACTTGCCTTATTAGCAGGAGTAGGAGAAACTGTCAGCATGTGAATTAACACACTGTCACCTTTACCTCCCATTAGTGGCCTAAATGCCCAAATCATATCTACACAATTCATATGTATTTTATTCTTAAAAAAAACTAACATAACACAACAAAATAAATATTATTACATTATTAGCCGATCTGAGACAGATTAAAATGGATCATCATAATCATCAATATGTAGTAAAAAAATGTATTTGTTTTTGTTACATTTTATTTTCAACTGACAGTACTACATTTTACCCAATATTTGACAATACATAATTTTATAAATAAATAAACCCAATAATCAATAATAATAAACCAATTTCCAACCAAATTCAGGCACATGGTATTTTGATTGCTATTATTTTTCCTGTCCTGTGTGTATAATTTTTTTCTCTCTTCAAAACAAAAAAATGATCATACACACACATGTACGCACACACTGACACACACACACACACACACACACACACACACACACACACGCACACACAGAGCGATCTCCTGACATCCCATGTCCCAGTGGCCTCGCTGTCCGAGAAGCAACTTGAACTAGGCGATAACCTGATAGACTTTATCTTGTCTTGCCTCGGTCTCGGTGAAGCCTGAAGAAGACACTTCAACTGCACGGCAACCCCCCAGAGTCCTAACCTTCCCCTCTTCCTCTTCTCGCCGGCATCCAGAGAAAGAGACACAGAGAGAGAGAGAGAGAGAAAGAGCGAGAAAGAGGGCGCTGGGAGCTGTCAGCTGCCTGTTGCTTATTGATGTTTCTGCATGTTTTATGTCTCTGTCCCAGATATGACGGCCCTGACACAGTGCTGATTTCAATCAGCCCCTGCCCGCACACCGCCGAGACTGACAGCTGGGGGAAAGTAAGCAGTATGAAGAAAAGAAGGAGAGAAAGAAAAAAAAAAAGCAAAAGGACTGGCAGCAGGGATGTCATTGACTCAGATCAGGTTCAGCCTTGTCTCGGACCGGGGGCTGCTCCTCCCTTCTAATGAAAATGTTTCATTCACATCTCGCATCTCATGCCTCGCTCGCTACGGTGAATTCAATAGACGAGGAAGAGACGGGGGGAAAAAAAGAGAGAGACGAATAGTAGAGGGAAAGAAATTCAGCTTTTGTCAGATTGGGGCGAGGCAAGAAGAGAGGATGACCCCGGAGCCAAAGGTTTTGACACTGCATCAATCCCTTTAGGGGTGAGGTCTGCCGGACCAGCTCTGCCTGAAGATTACTTGAGCACATCTGAGGGATGACTGCTCTATCTATTTCACACATTCTATGCAGAGGACAGCCTTGTATGCTTTGGATCCTGAGCTGCCCAGTAAATTAGGTCTGAGATCATTCCATGGAATGAGGGAAGCCATCCAAGGCAATTCAACTGGAGAAACCATTGACAGAGAGCTTACTGAATCCCTTAAAAAAGGGGCGCGCGAGTGAGAGACATCCACTCCCTCCTTGTCTTCATGATACCAACTAGAACGTACCCGTGGGGTAATCTCAATAAGGCTCTTTACTTGCAAATTCAAGTATATGCACACATGTAGCGATAAGACGCTCCCACGCGTCTTTCTCACAGACGCCTCGCCGACGCACGATGCATATCAGCGCTATCGACGCGCGTCCGTTTCCCAAGCTAACGCTGGCCCGCGTTAATAACAATGTTGACTTATTGGGCAGCGGCCGCCGCCGCCGAGATGCGCTAAAGTGATTAAGTTCTCATTAAGACTTTACAATGAGGTTGAGGGAAATATTTTTGCTAGATACGCACGTGTGATTCCTTCGTATTACACACACACACACACGCACACGCACGCACACACACATACACGCACACGCACGCACACACACATACACGCGATAGACACAAACATACATACATACATTATAAATAACAATAAATATAACAACAAAACGTATAGTGTACAAAAAAAACTGTTTACTTATTACTCACCGTCGGCCCTAAGTGTGTGTGTGTGTGTGTGTGTGTGTGTATAAAATAGATATAGTATATTATTTGTATTTTTTTTTGCACAGCACATTACAGACAATTATCTCCTCCCACAAGTTAATGTAACAAAAAGATAAATGTTGGTCTGAATCTAATATGGCTCAATGCAACCCAAGGTCCCATTGCTGGTGCAAGCTAAGAAAGCAATTGTTCTGGCGGCGTTTACTTGTGTGTGCACAGTCACATTTCACTTTCGGCTCTTCATAGAGCACAATTACCTTGCGCATAATGAGATTCAAAAGAGTAAATTAGCTGTCATCGAATTATTTCAATTTACTTAGCCTAATAGAAGATTGTGACAGGTGTCATAGTAGGCTTTATGTTTGGCTGCTCAACATGTTATAATGGATAATTGATCCATCAAGAAGCATCATGCCACGGCAATAACTGGCTTGAGACCCACTGCACTGAACACGCTGGAAATCAAATTGAACTCGTGTGTGTGTGTGTATGTGTGTGTTGACTAAAACACTCCCTCGCTTTGTCGCTCAAGCATGTCTCCTCCCTTGACAGCTCTGTTTTCGCATGTTGTTAAATAACCTAAAGGGAGAGAGGAGAAACATGAAAGAACAAATAAAGAAGAGGGGGGGAAAAAAGAAGCAAGTCTCACAGGAACTGTCACAAAGGGGAAAGGGAAGATGCCATGGGGGGCGAGGAATGCCTTCAGTGGCGGGCGGCTTTTCACATTTTAATTTGGCTTCTCGGGGACTGACTCGCGGTAGCGCCTGAGTGAGCGGGTCCCTGGGAGTCAGGGCCCGCCGCTGACCCCCGGAGCAGAGACGGGCCCGGGGAGACGTCAGCCCGGAGCTCCCCGGGATCACCCGGGCCTGCCAAGCGCTTTAAAAGCTCGCTGCCAATTCAGCCCAAGTTTCAGCTGAATGGCGGAGAAGAGGGAGCGGCGGCAAGAAAAAAAACAGGTTGCAAAAGGAAGAGAATTTGTTTTCAAAATGTATTTGCCCCTGCGACCCTCGCATCCAAAACCTCTGGCCT